>KZ653714.1:30958-47773 GCA_001010745.2 Gerris buenoi | reverse complement strand
TTTCTCGTAGGTTAACGGTTTTATGCCGATATTCATCCCAAAACGAAAGCAAAACTTAAAATTTTAATTTTTTTGAAATAATTGAAAATTTTTGACGTGTCATATCATGAAAAATATTAGTTTTGTAGAGCTGAAATTGGGCTTATGCTGCTGTAAATTTACTGCTATTTACGATCCCGTCACCGTACCTAACTCTAAACCCTAATATTCGAAATTATACTTAGTAATTCATAAGTCGTAGAAATCCAATAGTAAACTTATGAAGTTAATAAGTTGGTTTTTTACAACTAATACTAAATATAAAAAATGCCGCCCCAAATTATGTGCCGCCCGGTGCGGACCGCACCCACCGCACCCCCCTAGGTACGCCACTGTTTAAGATAGACGTTTTTTTAAATAATATCCTTTTTTCTCTGATATTTTCCTAAAATCAGTTTATGTCAGTTGCAGAATCCATTTTTTTCTCTATATACGAAACTTTATTTATTGTGTAGTATAATTAATTGAACTAACCCTATTTTTTTTTTTTTCTTTATACATTTTTTGTTATTAATTTTTCGAGGTCCCTCGTCTCGTCGGAGTCCTTACATATGATGGTTTTTGTTTTGTTCTGTTTCCATTCTGCCGCCCTATTATCTGGAACCATTGGTAGAAAAAGGGTTTTTCGACGCTTGTATTTTTTCCTCACATCGTCACAGAGTTTGCTGTAAGAGTTAAAAATCCATCCCATTCGTCTTTCTGGACATGGAGGAGGGTGAGAGGTTTTCTCTGTGACGTCATCCATCATTTCGTAAAACCTTTTTTTCATTTATTTCTTTTTTTATCCAAACCAGTAAACCATTCTGTGGTAAAGACTCAACTTCACCATTTTACAAAAAAAGAGAGAGCTAAGAAAAGTAAATTTTTCACTTTTGAGTTAGTTAGTTTCTGTATAGAGTTTTGAGGTGGAGAGAAGGGTGGAAAAGTGGGAAAACCTTAATGAATAATGAGAAGACAGTTTCCCGNTAAAGACTCAACTTCACCATTTTACAAAAAAAGAGAGAGCTAAGAAAAGTAAATTTTTCACTTTTGAGTTAGTTAGTTTCTGTATAGAGTTTTGAGGTGGAGAGAAGGGTGGAAAAGTGGGAAAACCTTAATGAATAATGAGAAGACAGTTTCCCGGTCTGGTTCATCATTAGTCTTGTCAGAAGAGACAACGTGGAAAGCCTTCTTCCTCTATGTTCAGATCAGCTGTCTCCGCGACCCTCCAAACCCTCAAGACTCCAGGATCCAGGTCCTTCAAAAATAACTTGATTATGTTATAATTTATATCTGCATGGATGTTACTACGACAACGTGACCTCACAAACCTTTATTAACTTATTCACTTACAGTTATTGATGAAAAATTACATTTTAAATGTATCTCTAGTTTTGATCTCATGTCCTCTTGTGCAAGATTTGTCGCTTCTGTAGGTACAAAGTACAAACAGCGAATTTCAAATGTCAAATCTCTCCTCAGATCAATAAACCATCAAAGCTTCACAATACTAGATTATTAAAAAGAGTTTTTTTTTCATACAATAGAAACAAATGTATACTACATATAGTAACAAACTAAAGGCTACCCATACATAATAATAACTTACAAATAAAACTTTACTAATTGAAGTACCCAGTGTATCCCGGGTGTACACTATTATATATTATTACTAGCAGAGTGGCAAACGTTGTTTTGCTTTATAAATTATTTCTAGTGAATATTTTGGTAGTTAAATAAAAAATTACTAACTTATTGTGTGTGGGGAATTGGTCTACGACTGAAAGAGGAATGGAGCGCTGTGGACGATGATGGCCTTTCAAAATAACAAAACACCAGCCATTCATTTTTTTAATTCATTGTACTTTATTATCTTATAACTTAAGTACTGTACTTAAAATTATACCTCTTAAAAGTAATTAATTTACTTTTACTCCTCGGCGCTACAGCCCATGTAGAGCCCTGGCCGCCATGACATCCTCGCCATTCCTCCTTATCCTGCGCACGCCTCCTCCAAGAGCGCTCGCCTAGCCCCCTCAGGTCATCTTGGTCATCCTCAAGCCATCTCAATCTAGGCCACCCTCTTCTTCCTTTATACCCTGGTCTTCCATCCATCATTTTCTTAGGTATACCATTCTCTTCCATTCGGGCAACATGTCCAAGCCAGCGGATTCTTGATGCTTTAATGACATTTACTATGTCCAGTTGAGCGTACATGTCACTGATCTCTTTGTTTGTCCACACTCCTTCTTCCAGGACCATTCCATATATTTTCCTGAGAATCTTACGCTCCCATCTCCGGAGTTTTTCCCCGTCATTAATTACTAGTCTCCAGGTCTCTGATCCATAAGTGACAATTGGTCTTATGATGCTTTTATAGACCATAAGCTTGGTATTTTGAATTAAGTTACGCGATCTGAAGACTGTCTGCAGTGCAAAATATCCTTCATTTCCCGCTGTTAACCTGGCATTTATCTCCTCAGCTACATTGTTTGTTTCATTAACTAAGGATCCTAAGTACTTGAAGGCCTGGACTCTCTCGAACTCATCACCCCCAATTCTTACATTCTGTTCTGCATTAATCCCTCTTCTTGTCAACAGCATGTACTTTGTTTTTTGGGCATTGATCTTTAATCCTATTTCCCCGGCTGCATCACGAAGTGCGATATAAGTTTCTTCTAACTCATTTCATTGTCTAGCTACTAGATTGATATCGTCAATCATCAGCAAACGCAAGTTGTTGCCTCATCCTGTTTTAAATAGTGCCTCTAGGATTGTGTGCAACGTTCTGAAATGCGTTTCTCATGGCACACTCTAATGCCAGATTGAATAATGTAGTTGATATCACGTCTCCCTGACGCAGTCCTTGCTTTATTTCAAATTCCTTTGAAAGTTCCCCCTCTACATTTACTCTACTTGTAGTATTACTTAGGGTCATTTTCACAAGACTAATGAGTTTCATAGGACCTCCCAAGGTCTTCATAGCTTCCAAAAGCGATCTCCTCTTCCCTGAGTCATAAGCTTGAGCTTGAATCATGAGCTTGCTTGAAGTCGATGAAGAGCTGGTGTAAATCTACGTTATACTCATACTCATAACACTTTTCCATCGCTTGCCTTAAAGCAAAGATTTGATCGCTTGTTGACCTTCCTGCTCGAAACCCACACTGGTATTCTCCTGATATCTTCTCTGATAGGGGGGTAATCCTTGACTTTAGTATCTTAGAAAATACTTTGTAGAGGGTATTTAAAAGTATAATTTCTCTGTAATTACCACACTCCGTTTTATCACCTTTATCGTGTTCTATTTGGTTCCGTGTTCTACCATCTGGAGCCACCCACGTTGCCTTCTTTATATCTTTTCGCGGAAACTGTGTGCTTCTAATTTTCATACTTCTACTTGCAGCAAAGTTTATTAATCTGCTGTCATTCTCATTTGTTCTCTCATGCAGGCTCTCTTTTCCAATAATAGCCCTGCACATTATCTCCTTCCCAATTTTCGCATTCAAATCTCCATGGATTATTTTTATATCATGTTTGGTGCTTTATCATAAATCTCAGTTAGCCAACTGAAGAAGAAGTCTTTCTCCTTTTAAAAGTAATATATACATTAAAAAATGTTAGCCATATTTGCTATCACTAATTATGACAATATAAAAAATAAAACAATATCAATCTCTTCTTTTTCGCATGTCTGTAGTTTTATTCGTTCGGCGGCCCACATTGGTTCTGAGGGCCCTTTTTCTAAATTTAAACTTCCCACAGAGAATGAAAAAAGGCTTAATAAAAATCCTTAATAAAAATCTTAATAAAAATCCTTTTATCGAACTTACATAATATATATTATATATATTCAAAAAGACAGCCATTAATATTTAAAATTTGGCGTAATATCTCCGGAACCAATTGCGCTTAAACCTTGAAATTTTGAAGTTACCTCTTTTATGAAATTAGACAACTTTTTGTGAAAGTATTTTCAAATCGGACATTTTTATTCAAGATGGCAGTCATATACGTATTTGAATTTATAATTAGGTAGGCCTATTTTTTTAATTATTATTTATTTATATATATATTTTGAGTTAGTTAGTTTCTGTATAGAGTTTTGAGGTGGAGAGAAGGGTGGAANACTGTATATATATATATATTTTTTTTTACATTTATAGTCGTAATTTTAAAATAATCTCTACATTTCTTGTAAATAATGGTAGTGGTGTTAATCCATCTTTAGTTCAGATATAATTATTGAAAATTGAACGAAAATAAAACGAGATTATTTATCTGATTGTTGATGCAAGAGCTGTTTAAATTTAAATAAGATTAAATTTAAACCGGTGATACGCTGTTTTACTTGCAAGGTTACCCGTAAAGTTTTGAAATCAAAGTCAAGCAAATAGAGATATTTGAAAACTTAGGAATAGCAATAGTTGTAAATTACTTGCGCTTGATTTAATCCTAAATCGAGGATTTCTGTTGCTAACTTTAAACTAAGGTTTATTAGCCTCATCTAGACTTCCATTCAAATTTAAATTTTCCTAATCAAAATTAACATTTGTGCTGTAATTAAACTGGCTGTGAAATTGACCTTTGTATTTAGAATTGCTTTTGGGTTTTCTTCGACTCGTGATTCCAGTGGAACAATTATATATTCTAATTCACATCGGAGAACCGGTCGAATCGGAAGATTCCCGGACCTTATTCTCTTTGACAAGTTTGTCTCTAGGATGTCGGAGTTTCCGAAATTCACTCCCACTCTTAACTTAGGAAGAAAGGAAAGGGGATATTATTCCGAAGGGCTTAGTATTCAGGGTTCTTCCTATTTGAGAGAGTATGGGGAAGTTTTGGCAAGGCATGTCCCTGAAACTCCGAGCCTATTGTTTCTCCGACAATAGGAGAGCCCTGGGAAAGTGTGAATGGGGGAATTTCCCACTATTCCACTTATAAGAGAAAATAGAATTAGCTTAGGATTAGTTTAACTGAATTTAAGAATGTTTTGCTGTTTTTGCTATATTTAACCTTCTATTTTCCTTATAAAACGAAAGTCAACCAATTAATTCTAAATTCTAAACCCATAAGACTTTTAGGACTGGAAATTAGAATCTCCCTTTGGAAGCATTTCGGCCACTTTTTAAGCCATATTGAGGCCCTAAATAAGAATTTATTTCTAACTTATTATTTTTAGCTAAACTTAGTCTATGATTTCACAAAATTTGAAAGTAGTCATTAGTTTTAACAATTACGTTTAGGCGTACTTGCAAAGATTGTCATAATAGACTTAAAAATACAATAACCCCCTCAAATTTTCTTTTACATTTTTTAATGTGCATAAGTTACAAGAATTATCTGTGTATATCGGAGCCATGTTATTTTTTGCCTGTACTTGTTTTGGTATTTTTTAAAGATTTGGAGTTTTTAAATAAAATTTGTGAAAGGATATAATGGATAATTTTGCCATATATATTTTATTATTATTTTGTAATAATTTCGATTATAACAACGAATTAATTATTAATGTAAATATCAATTTTAATTAAAGTATCATTGTCTTCAATTATTTTGATTTTGGTTTATAACATTTACGTATTCATTCTACTTTAATATTAACTTTGAGAGTTAAATGTTCTCAGTGTGAAATTTATTGTAAAATACCGTATACACCTCTTGGTATTGAGGGTTATTAATAATATCTTAAATTATAGTTTAAGTTTTACAAAATGCTTTAGATACCTTGTGATAACAATAATTGTTAATTAACTGATTTCTTGAATGTAGAAATAATTACTGAGGTTGGCTTTAGGAAGGGCCGAAATGTTTCGAAGAACAACGGAATAATTATTTTTATTTATTTACACCTGAATATCCATCCACCATACTAACTTTTTTTTTTAATGGTAATTTTTAATGGGATTTATTGTAATCAAAGTTCAATCAATTTATTGTAATGATCAAAGTCAAAGGTATGTCCAGTTGATAGGAAATGGTTAGTTAGGGCTGTAGGATTGATGGGGGTGTTAATGCAACTTCTTTTATGTTGGTGAATTCTATTTTTCGGGTATTGTGAGGTGGCCAATATATGATTGATCACAGGAGTTGCAATTTATTTTGTAAATTAGGTCTGATTTATTATTACCTGGCGTTGTATCTTTTAATTTGGCGAATAGTTGTTTGATATTGTTTTGTGGTTTGAATGAGATTTTGAGTTCAGGATTTTTTACTATGTTTTTGATATGTAGGATAATTGGTTTACGTAGGTCATAGTGATATATTTCATTGGGTTGAGTGGTTGTGGTTGGGAATTGTTATTCTGATTATTATTGTTATTATTATTATTATTGTTGATTTATTATATGATGTTTGGAATTGTAGTTAAGAAGTCTGCCTGAATACTGGGGTTTCATGTAGCAATCAGTGATTATAGAAATATCATGATGTCTGATAAGGGTATTTTGTGGTCGATTCTTGTTCATGAGTGAATTTTAACCGGGATGAAACGAATTGAATAAATTTAGGACTAGGGCTATTGAATTTGAGGGGAGAGTGGTAATGATGTATGTCGACGACATCACTACCACTCTCCCCTCAGGTTTTTAGTGTCCGTCAGATTACAGAGAAGATGGTAGCCAAAGGAAGAGATGTCCACATGACCTTTGTGGACCTGGAAAAGGCAAGTGATTCAGAGCCAATCAGGCTCTTGTACAATGCATTGGGAAGAGTAGGAGTTCAAGACTCCATGGTTCCATTTCTTAAGAAATTGTATGGAGATTTCAGGGCTGCAGTGAAGTGAAAGTAGGAAGTAGGATGTCTGAACAGTTTCAGACTACAAAAGGTTTGCGACAGGGATGTGGGATGTCTACACTATTTAAAATATGTATGCAGGATGTGCTAGCTAGTTGGAACAGGCATTGTGGTGGTATGGGTGTTCAGATTGAGCAAAATGTTATCCATTGATCAGGTAGTTGTTGCCTCGGATCGAGATGCTGCTTAGATTCATGATTAGAAGATTGTTAGAAAATTTTGAGAGAGGTTAAAGGTTAACATGGAGAAGACTAAGTACATGGTAGTTGGAGGGAAAGCCAAATATATAGTCAGGGCTCAATGTGTCATTAAGGCAGTTGACTCCTTCAAATACCTCGGGTCTATTATCCATGAGTCAGGTACGTGTCAGTTCGATGTAAGTTCCAGAGTTGTTAAAGCTCGGAAGGCTATAGCTATGCTGAATGGAGTTCTGTGGAGTCGTTCGATGGGAAAGAGCACAAAGATGACTATTCAGACCACCATTGTTGAAAGTATTTTAACCTACGGAGTAGAAGGGCGGACACTGACGGAACGGCAGAAGGACCGAATCAATGCTGTGGGGATGGATGGGCTGATAAGAGGTGCACGAATATCCAGGTTGGAAAGAGTGAGGAATGGGGAGATTAGGTGGCGGATGGAAGCAGACGAGACGGTAATAGGACGTATTGAGGAACGGGCACTTCGTTGGTACGGTTATGTGAGGAGGATGGAAGAGGAGCGTTGGCCGTGAAGAGTGCTGGAGTGGTCGCCGCACGGCAGGAGAAAGAGAGGCCGTCCCAGAGCCCAGAGCGACCTGGAACCTGGAAGGGAGGCGTCGTCAAGGTCAATGAGAGAACGGAACCTGCAGGACGGAGACTGGGAGGACTGCCGAAGGTGGAATTTGGGAATAACGGGCATCCGCTATTCCCACACAATGGACAAGTGGAGAAGCCCAGTAAAGTAAAGTAAGTAAAAAATTAACCATTTTTTACTTACAAAATATATTACATATTTATTATTACCATTTTTTATTACATATTTAGTTAAGTGGAAAATCTTTTGGATTCGTTTGAATTAATAATGTTGTTATTCTTGATATTTTGTTTTGAACGACTCTTGGGATACAGTAGAAGTTTGACATCAAGTTTCCTTGAAAACACGTAGTGTTTAAACTTGAGAGTCCTCACTGATTTCTCTCCCAATTGGAATTTCAAATTGAAAACCATCAATGCAACCATCAGCTTGATTTGAAGTCTGGCGAAGTTATAAGCTGTAAAATAAAGTAAATGAAATATACGGTAAACAACAATGAAGTGACAAGATTAAAACCAATAAAAGTAAAATGACAACGTTAAAATATTTAGTGAAACAAATGTATAAAAGTATGTCCACACATTGTAGGTGATTAAGAGCCAGCAGGAAAGGGAAATATGTTTTATAAATAAACCATGATATTATAAACTTTTAGAAATTATTCCAGTAATAAAAGCCATTGATGATGCTTACTTTTAAAGAAAACAGCAATAAGCTGATATTGTACTTCAATGAAAAAATAATTGAGGATTGAGGAGAATCTACTTTAATTTATCGTGTAGTACTACTTTTACTGCCAACTAATACAATTTCAATGTTGGATAAAATTTTGCTATTAGGATTGGATTGCCGACTGCGGCAAGCCAATGCCGCAAGCTTGGATGTGGACCCAAGCCATGATGCCGCACGCTTGTATGTTTATACCCAGTATCGTAATATAAACGGGGATCTACTTAAGGTAACTGGGTTTCATCCGGGATGCTAATGCAACTGATTAGACATACTTACACCCCACCTTATTCATTAAATAATTAGGAATATTCGTGTTCCCTCACTGCACGGCTCATTACTACTATCATTCTTTTTAACTATCAACTCATCTTGTTTAATATTCAAAATTTACTGTATTCCACTCGCTTCAATGAAAGAGCTACGAGATGCCTAGTTATAATTACAACTTTCTATCCAGGAAGTGCGAGAGTTAGTGAAGTGATTTTATAGATGAGTAATATTACTACAAATGATTTTCTTACCAACACAATTTCTCGGTCCTTTTCCAAAAGGCATGTAAACATTCTTATAATTGTCAACGCTGTTCTTATAAAATCTCTCTGGATGAAATACATTAGGTCGGTGGAAGTACTGAGGATCGTAATGAAAGCTCTGTATGGGAAGGATCACTACGTCTCCTTGACGAAGTGTCAGACCTCCGCTGTCTGGCACTGTGAAGTCGTTCTGACATCTCCTCAGCGTGAACGGGAATGGTGGGTACATCCTCAGCGTTTCTAATGTAAACAGTTTTGTAAAATATTTATTAAGTCTGCAATTATAACGATCTATTTTAGTAAACAATATATTAAACGTATAATTAACTTAAATATTTGTGTTACATAATTACGTCGTCAGTTGTCACCACAACCACAAATACACACATGTGGTGTGGGGCACGCTTCACGTAAGTACATGAGGCGATAATCGCTGGTTTCTGTACGATTAAGTTAACATTATTAAGTGTAAAATTTTAATAGTTGCATATTCTTTTTCTACATTTAAGACCTTTAAATAAATTTATATCATGCAATGCTGACTAAAAACTTTATTTTAGTCTGCATTGCAACCTAAAACATATCCAAGATGGTGGGAGACCACCATCTTGGAAATATTTAGTGTGAAAACTGCAAAAAGTGTACAGTTGTCGCAAATGCCGAGATGCACCTATGCGCCGAATTTCATGTTCCTAGCTAGAGTAGTTTATGAATTGAAACATGCAAACGCACATACAGACAGAGCCGTTGTTTAAGGTTTCTTTTCGTACTTCGTACAGGAGCCTAAAACATGTTATGTTTTTTTTTTTGCTTCTATAAACGACAGTTGTGTTATAGATTTTTTTTTTTTTTACAAAATGTTAAATATTAGTGTATTGTAATCCAATCGAACTTGGTATTGTAACCTGTGAAAATCGAGTGTTTTTTTTTTTCGAAAAGTGCTTGTTCATAGTTGGTTTTGGCAATTTTTCATTTTAGAGCCCTGATTACGACCAAATGATTTTTATATTGAAAATAGCTTTTGAGACACAGCTGTTTGAAGTTGGAAGGGGTTTTTGGAGAAATACTTAAAAAGCTTTTAGATCAAAGAAATGTTGAAAATTATTTTTAACAAATATGCATTTTCACACAAGCGCGTGTGTTGAAAAGTTATTCTTCTTTTTAATAATAAAGAATATTTACTTCATGGTAAAAACAAACAAGTAACACTGAAAAAATCTATGAACATGCTAATTTTGGGGTTCTTCGGCACCAGTGACGCGGGCGGTGCTCCGTCGAGATCGAAAACTTCAGCTCTTCACGACGACAGATTGACTTTACTATATTATGTTAATTATATTACGATACTTCTTTAGATTGTTACTCCCTATATGTTATTTTTAGAATATGAGTGGACTAAATAGCCATTAACACAAAGAGATGTTTAGTACAATGTACTTTGGAACAAAGGAAGATCACACTTCACAGGAGTAACAGTCTAAAGAACATTCTGTAAAATTTTTTTTAGATTGTAACTCCCCTCTGTTGTTTTCTTTATAAGGGGAGTAAATATCAAAAGAAGTGCCTATATTACTATATTGAGAAAGTTTATTATGACAGCGCGGGATTTTTAAGTCCAAAACCAGGACGCCCAGCAACCCTACCATAGAAAATTATATTAATGAATGAATGATATATTTAAAATAAAATACATAGTTAATAGACAATTTTACATTAAATCATACGTTTAAAGACCAACTTACTAAATTAAACCCAAAAGTAACCAACAAAATATTTACAGACGGAAGACGGATCAAAACAACAAAACGTTTCAGGATACTCATACTACGATCCCCTATTAAAACATGGCATTAGCTACTCTCTACAAGCTAGTATATATACATTAGAAAGTTTAGCCATTCTAAAAGCACTAGAATACATCAACTCATTACAACATAACTATTACAAATACACTATAGCATGTGACAACCAGGGTGTCCTTAAAAAACTAGAAAACATTTCATACACAACACACTTGGATCACATCTTCATGAATATATTAAACTATATAGAAGAAATCAAAAGAATTAAGAAAGATATAGACTTTATATGGGTCAAATCACTTCAAGGAATTACATAAAATGAGGAAGCAGACAAACTTGCCAAAACCCCTACAAAACTATCTGACAAAAAATACCAACACGAGATCTAATAGCAGTATCTGTCGCTGCTGTAACAGCGTCCTTAAATGTCTGTACTTTAAGAAATAAATCCAAGACCTTGGTTCCGTAACTGAAGAGTTTATTTTCTCTACGTTACAGAAAATTAGTGATATCTGAAATCTGAATGTCGAATGTCTAATTTTAACAATACTAAAATAAATATATATATATGACATTGATTTATACACATGTCACAAAATAAAATACCAAATAAATAATATAACTAAATACAAAAATAAATACAAATTATATATAAAACTAAGATTACCGCTAAGGCGGTAACAGTATCCAAAAAGAATATGTTTGACAAATGGAACATAAAACTCCAAGAAGAACCAGCAAAAGCAAGAATTTTCAATCAATTATCAAAAAGTTCCAATTAAACCATGGTTCTGGAAATCAAAATTACCACGTGCAAGATGCATTCAATACCAATATATGACAGGACTAAGTGATTCGCCTATATGTTATACTATACATGTCCAGATAAAGAATAAAGTATGACTCACATCCTATTGGAATGTCCTAAGTACAAATCCGAACGTACCAAATTATTCAAAGAACTAAAAATTCAAGAAATTCAAGATGAAAAAGAAAAAATCAAAACCATACTTTTCTCAAAATTAAAAAAATATTACACTCACACTAAAATTCGTAAAATAAATAAATTACCCCCCTTAGCCTAAAATTGTAAAATCTGGAGACCTCTCACCAACAGAAACCCACGAACGAAATAAAAATAAACCAATAAATAAAAATTAGTTAGGGAAAACATAGGAAGAATTTTGGAAGGACTCGGGTCCACCCAACCTAATTGAGTTTTTCTGTGGTTTCCCTCAATTTACTAGGCAAATGCCAGGTTGGTCCACTCTTAAGTCAGTCCACAGACTGCCTATGACACTCATTTAAATACCTGCAAACACCCATAACAAAAATCCAATAAAAAAACTTCCATTTAGAAAAATAAATAAAAATACATACTCCAAAATTGTCCATTATACCCTTCCCCAAACTTGATTAAAAAGCTCCAACCCCTTACAAAATATCAAAATTAAAAAAGGCACAAAATAACCCCTTTCAAAATAACATTATGGCTCCGGTAAACACAAATATTCTTTTGTTACTTAGTCCAGTCAATTTATACAAAAAAATTGGGATTCATTGCAAACGGTACGGTATTTATGATTGTTGGATATGTTGTTGGGACTAGTACCACTAGTAAAAATCCAAGTTTGCAGAATCCTAGATCCTGTGGAAGCAGAGTTATAGCTGAAAAACATTGTAATTTTCCCACTTTTTTCAGTTTTTAATCTTTATCTCTTTTCCTGTGCATCTGAGAGAAAAAATAGTTATTACCAATTTTACAGAGGAGAAAATTTACTAATATTTGATGTCAATAGCTTTTTTCTCTACGGACTCTAGTTTTCTAATTACAGAGCATCGAATTAGAATAGATAATTTTTATGTTTTCTTTCGTTTCGGGGTGAATATCGGCGTAAAACCATTAACCTACGAGAAAAGTCGTAAGGAATGAATTGTAGTAAAGATAACTGGCTTCTTTCTATGTCCAACTACAACTCTGTACGTATAATAGTTACCGAGATATGACCCTGCGAAAATTGCCAATGTTTCCCAAAAAATGAAAAATTTAAGTATTGTTCTCATTTAGGGGCGAATATCGGCATAAAACCTCTACTCTACAAGAAAAGTCATAAGGAATTTAGTTGTAGTAAATTTAATTGGCTTTTATTCAAGCACAAAATGAAGCCTGTATTCAAAATAGTTCTCTTGCAGTTGTAAAAAAACAAAAAATGGAAATTTTTGTTTGTTTTTTTAAGAGATAAACCTAAACCACTTCAGTCCAGTCAAATTAGGATATAACTTAGCAAAAAATCCCAAATAAATGACATTACTCCAATTGTGGTTATGTACGCATTTGTTTTTCATTAAAATTCAAATAAAAATGGTCCTTTTTTGAGTTACAAGCTCTCAAAATTAGGTGATAAAAGTAGGATTAGGGGGTAAAATAACTCTTTTACTAGGGATTTCTTGACTTTAAGCCAAACACTCTATTTATTATTCCATAGATTTTTGACACCCCCTTCCAAATTTTTCATTCCTCTATATATCACCACTACTTTCCAAAACTTGGGAAGTATTCCCTTTTTTCATCTAATTTGACTGGACTATAATACCAGCCTAAAGAAGCTTCAAGTTAAGGCGAAATCGAGCAGATTTATAGAGAAGAAAGGAGAGTTATTAATTAAAACTCTGTAAAGCGAAGAAGAAAAAAAATATTTCAAATATAGTATTTTAATTTTATATTAGGAATTTAAACAGAAAAATGGGTTCAACCTATGTGGGAGAATATATAAAGCCGCACTAGGCCTGTAGGAGGGGTGGGAGATTATATAAAAGTGTACTTTAGCCCCCTTATCCAACTTTATTTTTTATTATCTAATTTTGAGCGCTTGTAACTCAAAAACGGTTGGAGCTAAAAAAAAAAAAAATGCTAAAGGACTATTTTTATTGTAAATTTAATGAAGAACAAATTTGTTAATAACCATAATTCACCTAATGTCAATACTTTTCGAGATATTTGGAAAAAAGCTAAAAAAAAATCCCCCTTCCCGCCCCCCTGGGGGGATGTTCCACCCCCTAAATTGTTATGGACTCTGCAGATTTTAATTTTCACTGCCAATATGAAGGTATGAGCAAAGTTTCATGAATGTACAAATTTTGTCATTTATTTAGTGGTTTTTGGGTCTATTTTATACCTGTACTATTTGTAATAAAACGCTAAATGAAATTATTGTGACTGATGAAGATAATAATGAAGAAAAAGAAGAAGATGAAGTGAATTAAAAGGAACAAAATTAAGAAGAAATGTCGTAATTGAAAAGTATGAATCAGGCTTAAAGAGGAAACGGTACTTATTCAGATTGTTACTCCCTTATGTATTTTTAGAATATAAATGACTAACTAAATAACTATTAAGACAAAGTGATGTTAGTCCAATGTACTTTGGGACAAAGGAATATCCCACTTCTGGTTTTAAAAGGGGAGTAACATTTTGAAGAAGAACAATCTGATCCGTACTCCTTCTTTAGATTGTTACTCCCCTCGGTTTTCTTTATGAGGAGAGTAACAATCTAAAGAAGTGCCGAGGAAACAATGTTAAAATAAATGCGCCTTGTTTTTGACCTCAAAAATGGTTGTGGAACAATTTATTGTGTACTTCATTCTCTCTTGGGTTTATATCTCGAAAACTATTGGTTGTGCGTAAAATTTATAAATAATTTTTTTTGTAGATATTTTTCTGATAAACAATTTTTCTAATAACTAAAATTATCGTACAGCCAATAGAAAACGAGATATTTGCAAAAAACTGATTTTTTTTTACCTTTGACCTTGAATAATTCGCTCAGCGTACAAAATTTTGCAATGGACTTTCTGGACGTTATTTGTAGTGTCAAAATAAAGGTATTTGCAAAAAAAAAATGTTCACCAGTATTTTTTTAAGAGGTTCCACCTTTTTTTCGCCTAAAATGACTGGACTAATTATTATTAGAATTGGTTTATTTATGTGTGAAAATCAATAGAATTCCTTCGTTTACACAATCACCGTATAATTAAAGCTAATTGGGGGTTATTCAAAAGTTAAATTCCGTTATATAAAACTCCAAAATTTGACTACATATTTATATTATTATGTAACTTTTTAGCCTATTTATTTTGTTTACGGTAGTTTTATTCACCTTTGTTAAATTAATGCCAAATGCTGATAATATAAGGTAAACGTATACTACTTTAATTATACAAAATATGTTACAAAAGAAATGTGAAGAATATAATTGTATTTCGTTAGCAATTACTAATTACTAACACAGTTAATAACATACTAATTATTTAAAGGAGATAAACAAATTTAATAGTGAATTCGTTTTATTATTATTATTAAAGTAGGTATCATATATCAATATCATGGCATTTTAACCTTTGATTAGGGTTCTTTATTGATAATAGCTTTCACTTTATATTAAACTCATAATAAAAAATAAAAAAATATCCTCTAAAATAGCAAATTTGTAAACAAAAATTGATAGCCATTATAAATTATAACCTAAGTTTGAAGCAAGGTAACCATCACATTTAAATAAAAACGGCAGAACCATAATCAATAATTGTCACTCCATCAAACAGACAGACAGAGATTTTTTTTTTTTTTTTTTTTTTTTTAAGATAAACTAATCAGCGTTCAACTATAACTACCTTTAACGAAAGCTTCTAAGTATTGCATATCATTGAGAGATTCGTACGAAATGGCTCCGTGTGATTCTAAGGTCGTTTTTATTTCCTCATAAAGTTTTTCCTGGATATCTTGGTTCTTGGCTAATTCGTAGAAGATCAGAGTCAGTGTCGTGTGCACTGAATCAATTCCAGCACTAAACATGACCTGCGCATTGGCCACCATCAATGTTTTACTGTCTGTAAAAAGAAAAGCAATAAAATAATAATTAATAGCTGTTTACATACCTAGAGCAGTAAGGCCGAGGGCGAAGTTTGAAAGCACGAGCGCGTAGCACGAGTGCGATTAACGCCCGAGGCCTCTCATAGCGCTTACTGCTCGTGGTGCGTACACTATGAATTTAATGAAATTGTCGATTGAAATTGTCTGTATATTAGTGTGGCACATATAGCTTCCTAACTCCCTTCCATTTTGAAAAAAACCCTATTGACACAAAACGAAGATATTATGTATTAATTATATTATGTTAAATATCATGTAGGAGGGAACATAAAAGCAACTTTTTCAAAACTAAAGTTTCACTTCTAATGCGTGAGTCTCACACATTTCTTCTTTTTTTTTAATAAAATCAATCGACACAAATCAATAATAGATGAACGATGGTATTGATACAGTGCAGGCACGATTTTCAAAATTGATTTGATTTTTCTTTGACTCTTAAAGTTGAGGTTACGGGTTTCATTTATTTCCATTGATTTCCACTCTCACGTCATAGTATCGATAGTATCGAGATAAATAGATGGTTATATGAAATTTATGTTTTTGTTTTAGTATAATCTAAAGAGCAGATAATATAATTTTTTTTATTTTTTCACATTAAATTTTAATTTACATCTTACCCATCTTTTAATTTTAAATTTAGTCTCTTTTTAGCGCGTCTTTTCTTCTCTTATCAAAAGAAGAGTGATTAGTGTTTGCGTCAAGGTAAGAAGCGCGATCTTTCAAAACAAGGATAAAATAGGCACCTTATAAACCATGGGTCCATTAACGACCTTTTCCTCAACCATTTCTTTTTTGTACTTTACCCCAAGGAAATTTCTCGGGCGCTTGATTTTAGGGCTTATTATCGTTCGCCTTTCATTAAAAGCCTGTCATCTTTCATCAGGTCGTGACGGCCTTGTAAATATAAGGTAAACAGAACACTGAGTTGCACCTTTAAAATCCAACTATTCAAATAATTTTTATTCTAACCTACTATTATTGGCCGATAAATTATTATAACCTGTTGTTTATCGAAAAGAAAAATAACACCCTGATAGCAGCTAATTCCAACGAATTATTTTTCTGACCTATATTTCTAAAAGATTAATTGTTTACAGGGGTGCCCATCCCCCCCAAGACCTATGGCGCTATTCCCCCCCAAATCCTGCTACCCCCCCTCAAAAAAAAAAAAAAAAAAAAAAAAAAAAAAAAAAAAAAAAAAAAAAAAAAAAAAAAA
>KZ653714.1:13397-30699 GCA_001010745.2 Gerris buenoi | reverse complement strand
GGGGGGGGGGGTGTCTCCTGTGCCCCCCTGGATACGCCATTGATTCTCATTCATGTTTTAATAACATTTATATCAATTCACCAATCAGAGATTATGTAAGATTGTCATCAAAAGTTACTTCCGATCTTAACCCGGTCCCTCAGTTCAATTTCAGTTTTAGTGAATTGCTCTGAAATTTAAAATAAATTTGTCTTCGCTTACAGACACATAATGCTTTTACTTTTTTTTATAAGTTAAAAATAAATATAGTGGTATAAAAGGTACAAATACCGTGCCCAGGCGGTGGGAGAAGAAAGGTTAATAAGACAACAACAAAGCTTCTTCCAAGTAAATTATGCTCAACAAAAACCTTATCTTGGGCAGTCATTTTTACTGTACTAAAAACTATAATACAGTAATAGATAATATCAATTTATCATTATGATCTTACCGTACATACATCAATTGATGAAAATTGAAACTTTATACAATAAATTGTAATGATATGTAGATTTAAAAAAATCCCCCCCATTTTTTTCAAAATCCCCCCAATTTTTATTTTAATGGCGCTCTGAGCGCCATGAATCCCCCCTTTGAGCACCCCTGATTGTTTATGTTATAATCCACCGAACATTACATTACTCTACTGATATACAGTAGATTAAGACCGCACTGATAAAATGTTATACGAATGGATTATGGTGACTTTGTTTTTGTTTCGATTAATATAATAAGTCATCAATAATTCAAATTACAATTATCAATAACTACGGGAGACATACAGAGAAAAATAAACCCCCGCACCGGGACTCCAACCACGGGACCTGCTATTTTCCGTACAGGAGCTCTTACCAACTGAGCTATACGGGATAATGATTTTTCTCTGTCGTAACTGATACATATTCCCCGACTCCTAGCTTTTTTTAAATCTTATTCTACAAATCTAGAGAGCCAAATATTCACGGCAACAGAACTAGACCGAGAATTAAAGCTTATATAATTGTATAGTACAATTAGTTCTAATTGTAAAGTACTCAATGATTCGAGTCCCGGTGCGGGGGTCTATTTTTCTCTGTATGTCTCCCGTAGTTATTGATAATTGTAATTTGAATTATTTAAAATTTAATCTTTCGGTAGTAAGAAAACTACCAAAAACTTAAAAATTGAATTAAGTCATCAATAGTTGAATTTCATGAAGCTATCGCGGCTTTCCAACCCCCAATGTAACAAATCATAATGTTCCGGAGGGAGATAAATCCCAAATACTCACGCACAATATTCAAAATAGACGGCTAATTGGTGTGTCACGTAGCTTCCTCGCATCCTTTCACGCATACTTTGTTTAATTGTTTCCCCCGTTTTTTATTCTGTCATAATCGTTTTGATATTTTATATGAAGTAAAGTACCAATTCAGCAAAGTTAAAGAGCGTATAGATTGTTCAAATTAATCTGGGGCTATCTGCGGGTTACTTTCGATAAACTATAGAAGTTTCATTCAAATCAAATAAGTACTTTTAAAGCTATAGGTTTAAATAAATATTTGTTCGTGCGCGTGTGGGAGAGAAACAAGTAGGCGCAGAAGGTTCAAACTTATAATATGGGACCAACAATAGACAAACCGAATATATTTGCAAAAATTCAGCGACGGACCGACAGACAGACACGGAACCAAAAATGTTCCCTGATGTCTGAAACGGATTCCTTTCTTGAAACCGGAGATCAAAAATATTTTTGTTCTTCGGAACGATCACATAGCTTCCGTTACCTTCGGTAAGCTCGGAAGCAAAATCTCTGACTCTCGTTCTGATATTATCAAATAAATTAAGTATGAGAAGTTCACTATGACAACTTCTTAACTTACTATATAATGCTAACTCTCTAGAGATCAACGTGAAAATCAGATCCGACAAGTCATAACTGGTAGAAATTATTCGGTCCTGCTAAGTAAAAAAAAAGTCCCTTTAAGAAATTGTATAGAAAGTGCTGGGAAAAATATTTAGCTCATATTCAGCTAAAACCTTAGGGGAGGAAATCATTCGACCTTATGTAATATGTATTTATAGGTTTTTCTCACTTAAAAATATTCTTTATATAGTAAAGAAATCTAATTCTATTATTAAGTAATCTTTTAGTTTTTCCCTCCAATATGGAGGGTACCAAACTAAAAAAGGCACCAAGTGGCAACACTTTAGATTGGTACCCCCGTTCATTTTGATTGAAATTAATGGTTGAAAGTTAAAACGGTATGTATATGTTAAAATAAATTAACAATCTTAATAAGGGAATGTTCAAAAGCAGAAGGGCTTCTGTACAGGGTTAAGAAAAGGGAAAGAAAGAGAAGATAAAATATGTCCAGTCATGCACCATGACTTAATGAACGAATTTTCAATGAGATCTGCGCATTTTTGGCTTAAAATAATATAGGAAAATTTTAGTTTAGAATTTGGATGGGTGAAAAAAAAAAATTACTCGGGGGTACGGGGTAAAAGCCAAAATAGTATTTACCCTTCAAGATTCAAGTCGTTGGAAAGCTCTTTAAGAGTACTGCAATTGTGTTTATGTACATTTTTGTCATATTTTCATGTAAGAGGGGGGTAAAATATTTTTGATCCTAAATTGTCAACATTTGACCCCTAAATGAACTTCAAAAATGTTGGCCAACGAACTCATCCTTTCTTTAGATATTATTGATATTCTAAAATTTGTTTGGATTTCTTAAGTGCATCCTAGCGTGAGATATCGTCTGGAGTGACACATACATATATACATACTCGTATATACTATGCATATGCATATATACATACATTTTTTTTTTTAAATTTCAGGAATCGATTAGGAATGATCTAAAACGGACTTCCATGGAAAAAAATTAAATTTAGCCATTGCAATTTAAGATTTCTCTTAACAACAAGCTCCGTATTTATAATGTAGTTCTAAACCCAGCTTAGACCTATGGTCTGGAAGTGTGGTGCAGCACCAAGCCTTCCCGTCGTCTCCAAATCCTGCAGTCAAAAATCATTAGAAAAATAACCAATGATCTTTCCTATGTGTCTAACCTAACTCTCCATGAAGATTTAAATGTCCCTTTGTCCGCAATTTAACCCTATCCCGATATATAAAATTCCATGAATCCAATATCCCACCATCCTAATCCTCTTGTACAACTCCTATCCTCTCAATTTTTCCCTAGCAACCCACCAAGACGAGTGAAGAGGAGATGTCCTAGAGATCTCTTATCTCAAGATATCGCTTTTCCATGTATTATGTTAAACTTTTAAAATAATTAATTTTAATCCACTTCATCATTATCTTATCATTATTAATTATTTTGTAATATAATTATCTTACAATATTTACTGCTAAGGAAGTGTAGTTACTGGACTACTTCTTCTTCATGTCTTTCCCACCACAACCAATGTATTATCCATATCACTTATTACCATAAAAATTTGTAGTTGTGTTATTCAATAAAAATTTAAAAAAGCCATTGCAATAGCTTAATTTTCTTCGAAAATTCGCTAAAAGTAGGAGGCACCACTCTAAAAGAGGCGGGGAGCCTCTTCTAGTGTGGCACCCCCTAAGAAAATGGAAAAGGCGAATAAGGGTGCCTCTTTGAGTTTAGTACCTCTCCCCCCCCCATTGTAACAGTTTAAAATTGGGGTCAATTTCCTATATCAATATAATTTAAATATTGTGGGAAATTGATCTCAGGATAGCCCATTTATGTTTTTTTTTTAGAGATCCATTATAATTTTGATTTCGGCTGTCTGGAGAAATCCAAATTAAGTTTTCATTTTTTACATTGTTCGTTGTTTTTTTATAAGTTTATTTCATCCAAATTTGTATATTTTAAATTAGACAATTTAGGGGTTTTTATCGTGGTCTGACGACGCCATGATGGCTTGTGAGAGGTACAGGGCAGAGGCTCTCGGTACGGCGCGGCGTGGCGGCCGGCGGCTTTGGCCTTGAGGCTGAACCTCTAGTCGAACATACTATGATAAGTTCATAATTTTAAAATTTGTTTTAAAATTATAGTTTGTGGTTGCTAGTTGTACCTCAGTTTATTTCTTCACCTTTTTTTCCAATAATGTAGCAGTTCTTCCGTACCCTTCCGGTGAAGGTAAGCTTCGTTTTTCGCTTTGGCTTGGTCGACCCTATGGTCACACCATTTCATTTTTGTTTAAGTTTTCTTTTTGATTTAGTATTTTGTTTTGTAACGTCCTTATTTGATTATTTTAGGGTGGTTAGTCCAGGGCCGAATTTTCCGGATTCACATATAACAATCTTCATCTTCATCCAAACATCTAACATCACCTATAATTTTTGTTAACTACTAAGACCATTTTTTTTGTATAATGAATTTTCATGGGGTTGGTTCTTCTCCCCAGTCAGTAAAGAACTTGGCGCTCTTTCTTAAATATATGTTCAATTTTTCAATGATATTTTTTTTTTATTTAATTGTAAGTTCAACCCACCCCAATACCAACTGAGCTGGGCATAACATTATTCAATGTGCTTGTCACACCATGAAAATAAAATAATCTAGTATGGGCGTACCCAATTAAAGAGGCACCGCCCCCCCCCCCCTTATTTTAGATTGGTAATTTTCAAGAACAAATGAAAAATCAATTTGGGGTACAAATCTAAAAGTATTTAGCATTATGGTATTATGGGCCTGAGGGTTTAAATTTGTTGGACATAGTATTAACTGTTCAAATAGGCAAGTCAGTACTATTTCCCACTCTTCTCAGGTATTCTCAAATTTACAATGAAATAGGGGAGTATCAAACTAAAAGTGTGCCATTCTCTACCTTAGACCTAAATTGTGTCATATTAGCATTACAGGAAAGGTATTTCACACTCGCTAAAAACATAAAAATAAGTATTTTTAAAACATAGATTTTACATGAATAATCTCTTCAATTTGCTAACAAATTGAATAAAACTGCAGTAATCCGTCGGCTATCTGCAGTCCACACCAGAAAAAGTCAGTTAATACAAGCTTACCTTTGATATTGCGTGTAATTTTTTCATGCTCGTGTGCCTCAGCCAGTGCCATGAAGAGGTCTTTATGAACAGCTGCTGTAGATCTTCTAACCTTAACTAATTCAGAATAGAATGCTTTAAGGTATTCGACTTTCGACTTGCTTAACCTGCTCCATTTGAGTATTTTTAGTAATCCGGGAAATATTTGACTGAACAACGTTCTTACATTTTGCATTTTAGTGGGATAAGTGATTTCTTCGATTATTTCTTTTAAAGTAGGATTGTTTAAGTAAGACTCGTAAGTCATTCCTAAACAAGTGGTTACGAATATTTCCGTTAAACTCTCTAGTATTCTACTTTCCATATCTACAAATCCGTTTCTCCGACTCTCATCTAATATAGAATCTATTAATTTATTACAGGTTGTTTCCCACATCGGAATAATCGGTTTCAGTTTAGCCGAATTCATGAGAGGTTGAATAATTTCTCTTTGGCATTTCCAATTCGAACCCTGTGACGTGATTAAATTGAAAGCAAGAGGATCGACTTGCGATATGTCCGGGTAACCTCTGTCCGAAAAACTGTTGAAATTATCTATAAGAATAGCTTTAGCTAGTTTTGGATCTGTTATCAATAAAAAAGGTTTTAAGAGGCCGTAAAATCCGACGTACCTATTATTCTTATACTTGATGTACCATTTGGATATGATATCCGAATAGTGTTTTTTAAGATATAAATTACTGAAGAAATTACCGAAAAATGGTACCGGCCATTCTACAACTTTAACCGATCTTTCCCACCAATATGTATACCGAAAAACAAGTTGGATAAGACAACAAACCACGACTGTAAGGAAAAATATAAACATTTTCTTCCTAATACTTCGAGGTGGTCAATGACAGTAAAAATTAATTACTATCAGAATAAATATATAAAAACAGGTGAAAATGAGTGACTAGTAATTTTTCACATCTCTATTTATACTACTTAGTTATCGATTTACAGTTAAGCGAAAACTGATAATTAGTAGATTGTGAATAGTACGCAATTATTAGGAACATTTACATAACCGGGTCTTATCCAACAATTTTTTTTCAGAATGATATTTTTTTTTTACTTATGCTATCTTTATTACGCTGTTTCAAGTTGTCATAATTAACTATTTCTTTGTAGTTAACTTGTGGGTTCATTTTTTACTTTTTTTCAGCTATCCCAAATACATTTTATGTTTGATAAATTGCTACTGCATAACGTGAGTTACATAAATATAATCGACACCATCTTGACAACAAGGTAACAAACTCGGAACTTATCCTCACTTCGGTTGCTTGTCTCACTGATTAGATGAAGTTAGAATGTTTTCCCGTCCTAAAATACCAATTTTACGTGCTTAGGTGGTAGGTCCTGGGCATTGGTAAAATGAGCATATATGAACCGAATTTCAACTAAATCGGCCATCATGCACTCAAGTTATCGTCATCGCTCAATTATAAGGGGTTGATTTTGAGAACGTCGTTTTTTCGGATTCACTCCCTGGCTCCAGACGCTGTAACGAGCCAAAAGGAACTTGGTTCCAAAAATAACGTATACTAGTTTTTAAGGTACATATAATTTAGTTATAGTAAAATAAGGATATTAGTGTAAATCAATGGAAACAACAGAAAAACAGATAAAACAAATACACTAAGTGAATGATATCAATAAAATTAATGTAAATAGATGCAGTGACGGATCAAGACATTTCCTTGGATGGGGATTATTATTATCCATAATAATTCGGCTTATGGTGCTTCTTAGACGTGTTTTAAGTCGTCTTAACACGGAATAGTTTCTTTTACAAGAAGCCACGCTGATGGGCATGCCAATATTATTCTATTTTTAATAATATGTGTACAGAAAATATATATGAATACCTATTTGATGTATACCTACAGAAAAGATCACATTAATTAAAAATATTATTCACTTCTTCTTGGGATATTGACTAGGTTTTTGGTACTTTAAACATTTTTTTTTTTTAATCGATCTAGCTATTAAAGTCTCTCTCTACTAGGAGGAGCAGCCAAAGCTGTATTGTTATATTGTTTTGCTTATATTTTTATACTGTTTTGCTGTGCTGTTATATTGTTTATATTATTGTACTGGTTATATAATATAGACTTTTTGAAGGCATGCTTTAATTATTATAATAATTATTTGGCATAGAAAAATAGTATTTTATTTTTAACGCAGTCTTAATCCTTTTAAGATTAGACCAAGGCTATTTTGTGCGTAGTAGAAAGATTGTATTTTGTTTTAATAAATGTAAATTAATTGAGTTTGGCTTTGCTCAGCTCTTATACTACACTTCGCATTTTTTCTGATGCATACCTACTCCTCTACGGCTGAACCGATCCGCACAAAATTCGGCACGGTCATAGTAACCAACCACAGGAAGGTATAAATCTAAAATGGTCCAAATCGGTACCCAGGGATACGGGGTACGGTAGGTACGGGGTACAAATGTTTTCTTCTGTTTCGAAGATATATTATGTGACAATAAATGAATGTTTGAAGAGAAACCGTTGAAGAGGAAGCTTAATGAGAGAGAAAACGATAATTAGAGCAGAAAGGTTGAAACTTATATGAGGCAAACAGTGGCTAATAATGAGCTGCCATCAAAATTTTATTAAAATCAAAAGAGTAATATTCTTGGTGTCTGAAACGGATTTCTGTCTTGGAGTTTATAGTTTCTGACGAAGTACAATGAGAAACTTTATATAATGGCTCTGTCTGTCCGTTGGCCTGTTTCAATTCATAAACTACTATAGCAAGGAACGAGAAATTCGGTACACAGGTGCATCTCGGTATTTTTTACATCTGTACACTTTTTTTAGGAGCTTTCGCACCTGATATTTCCAAGATGGCGGCCAAAAAAGTTTTTAGTTTTCATGACAATTTGTAATACATCAATTTAAAGGTCTTAAAGTGTACAAAAAGAATATGCGCCTAACTTGTATATAGTGTTATATTTATATAATGTGTCTAACGCAATAACCAGTTAGGTTTAGAATAATTGAAAGATTTTATATACTACGTTTTTTAAATTTCTGTCATAAATCATAAATTTGAAACCTGTCAAAATGAAGATTGTAAATATGGGTCATATCAAAACAAATATAATAACTTGCGGATTTTTTTCGAACTAACTTTTCACACAGTACAATTTGCTGAAAATGAATTAAATTTGGCTGAAATTGAATTAAATTTTGCTGAAAGATGGCTAAAAGTATTAAACTAATGCACTGTCTTCGTGTTCTGAGCTATTGTAATAGTTTCAAATGTCTAGCCACTCGGGAAGTAAGTTAAAAATGGATTGCAAGATTTGTACTGGACTAATAAACAAACAAACAAGAAATAAAGCTAATAAAAGTGTAGTAAAAAAGGGTTTAATTTATTAATAAATAAATAACCATTTATTGGAACGACATATACATAACATTGGTACATTTACTTTTTCTAGTCAATAAAATAACTGTTATCGACTAGGTTTTTGGTACTTTAAACATTTTTTTTTTTTAATCGATCTAGCTATTAAAGTCTCTCTCTACTAGGAGGAGCAGCCAAAGCTGTATTGTTATATTGTTTTGCTTATATTTTTATACTGTTTTGCTGTGCTGTTATATTGTTTATATTATTGTACTGGTTATATAATATAGACTTTTTGAAGGCATGCTTTAATTATTATAATAATTATTTGGCATAGAAAAATAGTATTTTATTTTTAACGCAGTCTTAATCCTTTTAAGATTAGACCAAGGCTATTTTGTGCGTAGTAGAAAGATTGTATTTTGTTTTAATAAATGTAAATTAATTGAGTTTGGCTTTGCTCAGCTCTTATACTACACTTCGCATTTTTTCTGATGCATACCTACTCCTCCTGAACGGCTGAACCAATCCCCACAAAATTCGGCACGGTCATAGTAACCAACCACAGGAAGGTATAAATCTGAAATGGTCCAAATCGGTACCCAGGGATACGAGGTACAGGGTACAAATGTTTTCTTCTCTACGGCTGAACCGATCCGCACAAAATTCGGCACGGTCATAGTAACCAACCACAGGAAGGTATAAATCTAAAATGGTCCAAATCGGTACCCAGGGATACGGGGTACGGTAGGTACGGGGTACAAATGTTTTCTTCTGTTTCGAAGATATATTATGTGACAATAAATGAATGTTTGAAGAGAAACCGTTGAAGAGGAAGCTTAATGAGAGAGAAAACGATAATTAGAGCAGAAAGGTTGAAACTTATATGAGGCAAACAGTGGCTAATAATGAGCTGCCATCAAAATTTTATTAAAATCAAAAGAGTAATATTCTTGGTGTCTGAAACGGATTTCTGTCTTNGGTGCTCAAGTGCAAATTTACCATATATTTATATAAACATAAAAAAAACGTATCAATAATCTTTTTATGATGAATTAAAATAATTTTTTTTTCTCCTATTATTATTAACAATCATCCAAATAACACAGCACAGGGGGGGAGTGCGAACCTAATAAAAAATTCCCTCTCCCACCTTGTTCATCCTTCCTCTCCAACAGAGTCCATCCAAGCTTCAACCATTACTCTCCTTTCTTCTCCTTTTTTTTATTTTTCAATCTCCTCTGTATAATGTCCACCAAGTAAAAAAGTAACCCAACAAGATTTTATTTCCCTCTTTCAATCCTTAGGTCCTAGGTTTATCGCCGGGGTGACTATAATGCAAAACACCCACAATTTGGATGTAGAGCAAGTGACCCTCGGGGATCTAACTCACTCCTACCTGTAATTCTATCTAATAAATACCAAGTACACGCTCCTTCTGACTATACCTATTGCCCTACAGATCCACATAAACTTCACCTAGATTTCTTCGTAACCAGTCCTATCATCCATTTCTACCCTTCTACTTCAACCATTCATGATCTATCTTCCGACCACAGTCCTGTCCTATTACTTCTAGATCTTAAACACACTCCTAAACCTCCAAGAGAAACCTTAATAAACGGATACGTAGACTGGGGCTTTTTTAAACGACTTATAACTGACAGACTTGACTTAAAAACTTCACTAAAGACGCCGGACGAGATAGACCTTGCAGTAAAGACTTTAACCG
The DNA here is from genome assembly GCA_001010745.2 of Gerris buenoi. NCBI lineage: Eukaryota > Metazoa > Arthropoda > Insecta > Hemiptera > Gerridae > Gerris > Gerris buenoi. The sequence continues at coordinate 20,593 of KZ653714.1, read as the reverse complement.
AGACAATACAACACTCTATGGACCGTGACTACTCCTTATAGTACAAGACAAACGAATTTTGACTCTCACTTACCACAAACTATACGGACGATGATAACTGAAAAACGACGTGCTAGGGCAAGGTGGCAACAGACTCGTTACCCGACTGACAAACTTACGTTTAACAGACTAACTATGAAATTGTCGGCAGCACTAACAGACTACAAATCCAGACAGTTTGCGGACTATACCGACAGACTAACCACTGAGGACAAATCACTTTGGTATATGACACGTAAAATCCTGTCCTGAAACATAAATTAAATTCCTCTCCTCTCCAAAAACCCGATTTATCATGCGCAAAAAGCGATGTAGAAAAAGCAGAACTTCTTGGCCAATACCTCTCCAACCTCTTCTATCCCCATCCCGATATCCATGCCCATAACCACTCCATAACCATAGAAGAAGACCTATCAACACCTCTTCAACTTTCATTCCCTCCAACATTTCATTCACAATTAAAAACCTTCCTTCAAACAAAGCCCCTGGTTACGATTTAATCACTTCAAATATCCTAAAACAACTTCTCAAGAAAGGAATCCTCTACCTAACCAAAATCTACAACTCTGTTCTCCGAACCACGTATTTTCCTACTTTCTGGAAATTTGAAAAAATAATCACGATCCCTAAACCTTCAAAACCCTCTCAACTTCAAACCTCCTACAGACCCATCAGCTCAGACCCCAGACTTCCTGTTGGGTAAAATTCTGGAAAAATTACTCCTTCGACGTGTCTACCCCATAATAGAATCCCAATAATCCCAAATTATCAAGGTTTTAGATCCTTTCATTCAACCATTCAGCAAACACAGAGTTTTAGATATCATCTCATCCACCCTCGAGAGGAAAAAGTACTGCTCAGTTGTCTTCCTGGATGAAGCTCAAGCTTTTGACAGGGTTTGGCATGCTGGCTTACTCTGGAAACTCAAGGCTATCCTTCCTTTCACGTACTTCCTCATCCTTAAATCATATTTAACAAACCGTTTTTACCACGTTTCCTACAACCTTTCCTCGTCTCATATCTACCCTATAACTGCAGGGGTACCCCAAGGTAGCATCCTCGCTCCTTTCTTATACAATGTTTTCACCCACTGTAGTGTCCTCAACACCCATCCTTGCTTCCTTCGCAGACGATAAATGCATCCTTTACACCCATAAAAATTCCCGTATTGCATCTGATATCGTTCAAGAACACCTAAATCTTCTCGAACTTCGGCTTAAAAAATAGCGCATAAAAATAAACGAAAGTAAAAGTGTCCATGTGACTTTTTCATTAAGACACGGAAACTGCCAACCACTTTTCCTCAACCAAATCCTTATCCCACACTCAAATACTGTCCGCTACCTTGGGATATACCTTGATCGTAGACTTACATGGGCACATCACACAACAACAATACTCAAACGTATCTACACACGATATAAACTACTACCGAGACTCCTCAACAAAAAATCAAACCTCAACACACATAACGAAGTACTCATATACAACACAATACTCAAACCTGCATGGACATATGGCATTGAATTATGGGGCTGCACCAAACGTTCTAATTCCTACCACATCCAATCCTTACAATAAAAAATCCTTAGAACCATAGTTAATGCACCCTACTACGTCTCTATCCAAACCTTACACAACGACCTCAACATCCCATTCGTCCGAGACCTAGCCATTTCCCGCTACAGATCCTTTCACCAGTCAGTTTCCTTTCACACAACTCCTCTTATCCGAATTCTGTCATCCGAAACCATTCCTGATAACCCTCCCAGGCGCCTGAAACGGCAATGGCCTCGTGATTTATTAACCTAAGCACCTAAGCTATGTAAGTTAATGAATTATAATCACAGCCAATAAGCTCTATCACTGGATAGCTGTCTTATATCTGCCAATGTCAAGTCATTATTATACACATCATTATTGCTTATAACAATAAATTGTAGTTGCAATAGTCAATAAATGTTAAAAAAAAAACCCTATTATTATTATTATTATTATTATTATTTGTGTTTTTATTGTTATTATTAATCTACCATTACCTACATGTTTCTTATCTTTGTTCTTTCATTACGTTATTTTTAGCTGCAATAGTTCATAATTTGACTTTTTAATTACACTTAGACTTTTCCATTATGTTTCTATGAGGAATATTTACACTATATTCTAATAGTTAATTATTTCCCACAAACTTTGCTTCAATTAAAAACAGATTACAGATACAAAGTTTGTATATTAAATGTTACGGGCCTTGAATATTGTGCATTATTATAAAACAGAATGACGTCATTTATAATTACATGTAAATATTCAAACGACTGCCTTCCGTCCACTTGATAAATTTACTATAATGTGTTTATTATCATTTAAAAATTTATTAGTGTCACTTAATAATTACTATTAATCCGTATTACTATATAGGTCGCTACATTGTTGCATGCGAACTAACCGCGCGTTAATGAAATAGCTATTTATGTAACTATGCAGCAAAATAAAATTTTACTAACAATAATAATAATTAAGTTAGCTTCCAAGTCGAAGGCGAGGACAGACTATGAAAATATTGAGTTATTCATCGTTTTAAAGGCATGTAAGAGAAGGAAAAGACTGCGCAACTATTAAAATTTCATATAACAACCAAGTTTTTATTATAAATCCTTTATATTTTTTCATTTTGATTTTTAGGGTAAATATTGGTATTAATTAATATTAATTTTAAATAATTAATTAAAAATGAATTAATTTTTTTGGTTTCTGTATTCTTCACCTCAATTGTTTCTATGTGTAAAATTTGGAAAAGATTGATAGACGGGAAGTGGTTCAAAATTGGGGTAAAAGGTGTGCGATGAAACTTACAAAGCCTAGTAATATAAGGCCAACTTTTTTTTTTTTTTTTCCCCCTGTATTCTGCACCCTTAATGGTTTCCATGTGCAAAATTTGGGGTAACGGAAACGTGTGATGAAACTTACAAAGCAAAGCAATTTAAGACCAGTAATAAAAAGGTTTTAATCATGAAATACATCGTATAAAAGGTCTTTAAGAATAAGAAAAGAATTGCTAACTTTTAAAATATTCAACTTAATATTTCTAAGATAGCAGCCCCCGCCTCCTAAAGCCTTTTACCCCTAAGATGTCCTTTACACTATTAAACAACTTCCTCCACGAAAATCTCCCGGTTACGATCTCATTACATAAACTTAACTTAAACATAAACAAAAACATAAACTTAACACAAACATAACCACATTAAACATAAACTTAAACACCATCCAAAGAAAGGTATTGTATTCCTCACCTACATATTCAACTCCGTCCTTAGAACAACCCACTTCCCAACTCAATGGAAATTTGCCACCATTATTATGATCCCTAAGCCTCCTCATCTTCCCTCATCCTATCGTCCTATAAGCCTTCTTCCAGTGATGGGAAAACTCATAGAAAAACTCCTTCTTCACAGACTTCTTCCCATCCTTAAACCATTCCTACCTGATCATCAGTTTGGTTTCCGATCCCATCATTCCACCATTCAACAATGTCACCGCATTGTTGATGTCGTCGCTTCCACCCTCGAAAATAAAAGGTATTGCTCAGCTGTCTTTTTAGATGAGGCGCCTTTGAGCCTGTGATAGAGTTTGGCATGCTGGGCTACTTTGGAAGCTCAAGGGAATCCTTCCCTTTACATATTACCTCATCCTTAAATCCTTTCTAACTGATAGATATTTTCGTGCAAGTTTAAGATACTCATTTTCATCCATCTGCCCTGTAAGCGGTGAAGTACCTCAAGGCAGTATCCTAGGACCTCTTCTATATTTATTTTTTACTCACGACATCCCTCAACATCCTTCCTCGGTCCTTGCCAGATTTGCAGATGACAAGGCTATCCTACCTGTCCACGAAAACCCTCAAACCGCATCTAATAACACCCAAAGCCACCTTCTCCTTTTGGAACCTTGGTTAGGAAAATGAAGGGTAAGACATAACGAACAGGAAAGTGTTCATGTCACTTTTACTCTTCGTCATAGCACCTGTCCTCCAGTCACTCTTAACCAAGTTCCTATTCCTCAATCCAACACAGTCCGTTACCTTGGCCTCAACCTCGATAGACAACTCACTTGGCAACATCACACAAAAACTAAACGTACGGACATTACAAGACGATACAAGTTGCTGCTTCGTCTTCTGGATGTTGGTCCAATCTTACTTTGAATAACAAAATTCGAATTTACAATGTAATCTTAAAACCAGCTTGAACCTACGGTCTAGAAGTATGGGGTAGTACCAAGCTATCCAACATCCGTCGAATCCAAACACTACAATCCAAGATTCTTAGAAAAATCACAGACGCCCCATTCTACGTTTCTAACCTCACTCTACATAACGATGTCAATATTCCTTTTGTCCGAGACCTATCTGTATCCTGATATCATACTTTCCACGAATCATTATACAATCATCCCAATCCTCTAGTAGAACTTCTTGCATCCCAAATTATCCAGATTTACTCAGTGCTTAATATTTATATAATACCTCCATTTTAACGCTATCAAAATTTCTTTATATATATATATTTATAATCATAAAGTATAATTAACCTATTGAAATTAAACACAGCCAAAAGGAATAGTCACTGGATTATTACCTTTCTCATGTAACACACTGTCAACAAAACATACATCAGTAACACTTATCACATGTAAAATTATGTAATTGTGTTAGGCAATTAAAGATAAAAAAAAAAAATAAATAAATAAAAGATAGTGGCCTCTATGATCAACGACTAAAGAATAAGATTTAGTCAGCATACGATATACAAGACGGGGACAATCTTTATTTAATAAAATCCTTATCATATTTGCCCTTATCTCTTGCATTTGTAGATAATCTTTATTTAAAAGTTTTCGAAAGCATGCAATGCACACTAGTTTATACAGCATTTGTAGATAATTATAATTTATCATAATTATTGCAGGCCTGCCTGTTTATACAAATTTGTAGTTATACTCGCCTGTTAATATTATTTATGGATAATCAGTATTTATGGATAATCTTTATATAAAAGAGTTTTCGCAGGCTCGCCTTTTTATAGATCAAATTCTGTCTAGACATCCGAGTGTAGCGAGCCAGCGGTAACTTTATTGAATAAAAATGGTACACAAACACTGGAATAAACAAGCAAACACAGCGAGCCTGCATAAACTTAAATATGTCTATGAATGCAAGGATAATATGGTAAGGCCCAGTTGTCTTAACAAGCTAAGAAAAAAAAAATAGAGCTATTGTTTTAAAGATAATTTTCTGTTATACAGGGTGATCCAAAAGTTCGGAAACGGCTTAATATCTCCGTTAATATTTGAGATATCAAACTGCGGTTTGTTGCTATCTTCATCATGCATAAAAAACTACCTTTTTTGGTGGGTACCCATTTTCCCGCCATTTTGGTTGCCACCATATTGAATTCAACTTTAAAATTTCAAATTTGAACCCCCATACTGTGATGCATATTTGTGAAGGCCTTGAAAAGAGAAAACATTGGCCGCAAACCAGAGCTTTCCCTCTTTCGCCGTTTTAAAATGGTGGCCAGTTGAAATTACAAAATGTTTTAATTACGGTCAAATTAAAGGTTTTAGGGGGGAAAAATGCAAGAGTAAATTTGTCTTATTTTAAGGTAAAAAATGAAAGTTTAACGCTACTTTTTTCCAAATTTTGATTTTCATTTGGTTTCCATAGCAATGCACGTAGTCATTTTACCCGCAACCGAAAATGTAACTAAAATATTGTTTTAATCAAATTTTGATTTTTTAAGTTTTAAATAGGATAATTTTACTCTAATTCCCCCCCCCCTTAAAGCCTTATTTTTGGCAGCTATCAAGCGTTAAAAATGCCAATTTTGTAATTTCATCAGGCCGCCATTTTGAAACGGCGAAAGATAGAAAGCGTGGTTTGCGGCCAATGTTTTCTTTTTTCAAGGCCTTTCCAAATATGTATCACAGTATAGGGATCCAATTAAATTTTAAAGTTGAATCCAATATGGCGGCAACCAAAATGGCGAGAAAATGGGTACCCACCAAAAAAGGTAGTTTTTTATGCATGATAAAGATAGCAACAAACCGCAGTTTGATATCTCGAATATTAACGGAGATATTAAGCCGTTTCCGAACTTTTGGATCACCCAGTATATGTTTAGTATTAATTAATTAAAGTTTTTCCTTCTTAATTAAGAGTCTTTTGGGGTAATAATTATATATAAAAGAGTTTTGCAGGCTCACCTTCTTATAGATCAAATTCTGTCTAGACAGCCAAGTGTAGCCAGCCAGCATTACCTTTATTTAATAACTAGGTGTGCAATGCTTGATTAACTAACGCAAACATAGCGAATCTGCATTAATTTAAAGATGTCTATAAATGCAAGGATAATATGGTACGGCCCAGTTGTCTTGACTAGCAAGTGCAGCGAACTGCAACAACTTTATTAAATAAAGGTAGTGTGATAAGCTGTAAAAACAAGTGAGCGTAGCGAGCCTGCAACGACTTTTGTAAATGTAGATTATCTGTAATTGCTGAATAAACAGGCGTGCAAAGCGAGACTACATAAAATTTACGTACGTTTGTAAGTAATCAGTTTTTTCTACTGAGAACTTTTGCCCTTAAATTTGGCTCACAGCATCTCTTTTTTTGACAACTTTAAATTTAAGATTGCTGCCAGTATTGCAGACGACTAAATAACAAGTTTTTAGTCAGCATGACATGCCATACATAATTTTATAGGAATTTTTGGGTAGGAAATGAATATGTAACTACATATTATTACAAACATTTTGCAACAAACGTGACAGAAATGAGAGAGTTCAAAAGTAAATTCTTACTTATGTGTCATTTCACATCAAATAATTTCAAAGCTCTTTTCAGGTTGAATAGTTTTATGTTAAGTCTTCACGGGAAAATTATCAGGAAGCAATACTGAAAACATAGTATGGCTGATATAAGACCACAACTCAACTCGAGTTCTTTATGCACTGCATCAATAGTTAATTAAAGTTTACTTTTTAAACAATAATTTATAATACTAAATTCTATAAGATTAGAGTTGGCACAATCGAAGGCGGGAAACAACAAACGTGGAGGTAGTTTTGGGGTTATAAAAAGGGAAAATCGGTGTTGC
>KZ653713.1:36493-54452 GCA_001010745.2 Gerris buenoi | reverse complement strand
TTTTTTTTTTATTTTAATGTTTGCGAATATCTCGAAAACGAATCTCTTTCCGATCCATGTTTAGGAAAAACTGTTTTGTTCAGCGTCAAATTTCCTATAGAACCCGAAGTGATGTTCTGGGAAACGTTTTTTGCATTTCTACAAGAAATGGTTGTGATCCTGACCCAAAAATTTCACATCTGGTAACATTCAATCCACCATAATTCAGAAACTAGTCCGTTGATCTTAAACTTTAATTATATTATTTGAAAGCTTATGAAAAGCAGAAGTTTTCCCTGAAATCGCCACACTTCTAACATCCCTCAATTTAGAGTAGAAGTAGAAAGCTCAGGAATTGGTAGTTATATGTAACATGACTTAAAAGATGCTTAGCAGATGATAATTTGGAAATAAATGAGTGATTCTATAAGAGGTTGTTATATGCTCTTTAAAATTGGTCCTTGGCTCAATTTCTCTATCTCATTTAGTTTTTGAGATATTAGACATTTTTTGGAAATTTTTAGTGAAGTACTTTAAAAAAATAAATAAAATCGATATCTCAAGAACTATTAAGATATGGGCAAATGCTTACTCAATTTTTTTGTTGTATTTGACTCATAGAATCCACCAGTTTCTTTATGACATTTTATCGAGGTCATCCTGTATATACAGGGTGTATCTATTTCAATTTTATTTGGAGTAAAAAAGTTCGTATACAAGCTTATATGTATATTCAGAAAAATCGTAATAAAAAATATGATCGAGTAATGAATTTTAGCTTCAAATTCAAATTTATCGACGTAACTCCCCAAAAAAAATAAATAAATAATAGCGATTGATTTATGACATAGATTAAACATTATAGTATCATCAATATGTGCTACTCCAAATAATACTATCATTATTCATGCATTCATGCTCAAAGTAATATGTATCCAGTATTGTTTCAATTACTTTACTAGCTATTAGATTGTTGATGTTTAATTTAAATAAAAACTAATGACTGTAAAGGCCCCCATACACGACCGAACATTTTGCGGAAACATGATGTTTGTGCAAAATTGATGTCAGGGAAATTTAGGCCATATACGCCAAACAGCCCCATACACGGTCAAAATGTTTGCGCAAACATTTTGACAGTGTATGGGGGCCTCAAGATTCCGAGATACAACACAGCACCATCAAGGCACTGAGACTCGACGTAAGATAAAGCTCATTGACCAGGGGCGCAACTAACTTATATGTAATATATTGCACTATCTGTGATATTGCCTAAGGGCAGGGGATATTAAATGTATTCATGATACTGTAAAACACGTGTGTCACAGGCTCCACCCCCGAGTAAGCATATGCCGATATCTCAATAGTTCTCGTGATATCGATTTATTTCTTCTTTTTTTTAAAGTGAATCACGAAAATTTTCAAAAAAAAACCTAATATCTCAAAAACTAAATAAGAAAGAGAAATTGGGCTAAGGACCAATTTTAAACCTTTCATAATCACTCATTATTTTCAAATTATCAGCTGCTAAGCATCTTTTAAGTTCTGTTACATTTGAAAAATTTTATTTTTAAAATTCGCCCACGAAATTCCTGAGCTTTCAACTCTTAATTGAGGGATGTTAGAAAGTGTGGCGATTTCAGGAAAAACTCCTACTTTTCATAAGCTTTAAAATGGTATAAATAAAATTTAACATCAACGGACAATACTTGGGACATCAGCGGACAATACGTGGGTTTTTATACGTGGGGTCGTATTTGAGAATTTTATCGATAAACGCCCAAAAATGATGTTTTTAATATGTTATTTAGAAAAGTTCAGCGTCAAATTTCCTATAAAAACCCAAAGTACTGTGATTTCGTTCGGGGAAACCTTTTTTGCATTTGTGCAAGAATTGGTTGTGACCCTGAGTGAAAAAACTTCTCGTCTGGCAGTCTGGCGTCTAGTAGCTTTCAATCCACCATAATTCAAAAACTAGTCCGTTGATGTTAAATTGTATTTATACCATTTAAAAGCTTATGAAAAACAGGAGTTTTTTCTGAAATTGCCATTCTTCAATTAAGAGAAGAAAGCTCAGGTACCTATTTCGTGGGCGAATTTTAAAAAATCGAAATTTTCAAATACATAAAACAATACTTAAAAAATGCTTAGCAGATGATAATTTGGAAATAAATGAGTGATTCTATAAGAGGTTGTTATATGCTCTTTAAAATTGGTCCTTGGCTCAATTTCTCTATCTCATTTAGTTTTTGAGATATTAGACATTTTTTGGAAATTTTTAGTGAAGTACTTTAAAAAAATAAATAAAATCGATATCTCAAGAACTATTAAGATATGGGCAAATGCTTACTCAATTTTTTTGTTGTATTTGACCCATGGAATCCGCCAGTTTCTTTATGACATTTTATCGAGGTCATCCTGTATATACAGGGTGTATCTATTTCAATTTTATTTGGAGTAAAAAAGTTCGCACAAGCCTATGTATTCAGAAAAATTATAATAATATGATCGAGTAATGAATTTTAGCTTCAAATTCAAATTTATCGACGTAACTCCCCAAAAAAACTCTGAAGTGAAAACGTGAAAACAATTTTTTTTAAAAAAGAGAGGGAACAGGGGTGAATTTTGTAAGTTGCAGCGGCGCATTTTCTAAAGTTAAGGGGCGCCGCCGTATTTTCGATTTTTCTTAGTTTAGCCACTGTTCCGTTTTTTTCTCTCGGCGTGGCGCCCTTTCTAAGCCGGCGCCTGGATCAAATTGCTCCAACTGCTCCACGGTCGTTACGCCACTGATACGGGTTATAGGTACCATTGTACCATCTCTATAAACCACATTTATTAGTGGAAGCTTACGACCCAAGGAAAAGTCCCTTGTCCTTTACTAAAATATGTATTAACGTCCTATAAGTGTCCAAATAAATATTCTAGATTATATATAAGAATCGGATCTACTAAATTTGTTACTACATATTTATTAGCTTGCTTTCTTGTTTGTTTGTCCAGTACAAATCTTGCAATCGATTTCTAACTAACTCCCCGAGTAGCTAGACATTTGAAATTTTTAGAATAGCTCAGAGCACGATGACACTGCATTATTTTAATACTTGTATCCATCTTTCAGCAAAATTTAATTCGTTTTCAGCAAATTGTGCTGTATGGAAAGTTCGTTCGGAAAAAATCCGCAAGTTATTTTATTAGTTTTGGCATTTCTTATATTTAGTATCTTCATTTTGACAGGTTTCAAATTTATGATTTATGACAGAAAATTTAAAAACGTAGTACCTACATAAAAAGTTCTTTTTATCTTGCAATTATTTGCACTCAAAATATTACATATTGTTCAATTATTATCAATTGCTTATTTATCTTAATTATTTTAATTAATCTTAATTTAANCCTATGTATTCAGAAAAATTATAATAATATGATCGAGTAATGAATTTTAGCTTCAAATTCAAATTTATCGACGTAACTCCCCAAAAAAACTCTGAAGTGAAAACGTGAAAACAATTTTTTTTAAAAAAGAGAGGGAACAGGGGTGAATTTTGTAAGTTGCAGCGGCGCATTTTCTAAAGTTAAGGGGCGCCGCCGTATTTTCGATTTTTCTTAGTTTAGCCACTGTTCCGTTTTTTTTCTCTCGGCGTGGCGCCCTTTCTAAGCCGGCGCCTGGATCAAATTGCTCCAACTGCTCCACGGTCGTTACGCCACTGATACGGGTTATAGGTACCATTGTACCATCTCTATAAACCACATTTATTAGTGGAAGCTTACGACCCAAGGAAAAGTCCCTTGTCCTTTACTAAAATATGTATTAACGTCCTATAAGTGTCCAAATAAATATTCTAGATTATATATAAGAATCGGATCTACTAAATTTGTTACTACATATTTATTAGCTTGCTTTCTTGTTTGTTTGTCCAGTACAAATCTTGCAATCGATTTCTAACTAACTCCCCGAGTAGCTAGACATTTGAAATTTTTAGAATAGCTCAGAGCACGATGACACTGCATTATTTTAATACTTGTATCCATCTTTCAGCAAAATTTAATTCGTTTTCAGCAAATTGTGCTGTATGGAAAGTTCGTTCGGTAAATAGTTCTGAAAAATCCGCAAGTTATTTTATTAGTTTTGGCATTTCTTATATTTAGTATCTTCATTTTGACAGGTTTCAAATTTATGATTTATGACAGAAAATTTAAAAACGTAGTACCTACATAAAAAGTTCTTTTTATCTTGCAATTATTTGCACTCAAAATATTACATATTGTTCAATTATTATCAATTGCTTATTTATCTTAATTATTTTAATTAATCTTAATTTAATTTTTGATTGGATTTATAAGTGGAATAATACCAAAAAAAGGTTCCCTCCAACCACCCTATATAATGGCTAGTCTAGTGCTAAAATTTTAAAATAATTCATACCTGATAGGCCGATGAAAATTTCCGGAAAAAAAATTAATTGATCTTGCTTAATAACCTCTTGATAAGATTCCCCGGGGGATCTAACCAGGGACCTTACTTCACTTTGTTTTAGGTTTTTGAATGAAGTACGGAAAGAAGATCCGTCTGTCTGTCTGTCCGTTGGCTTGTTTCAATTCATAAACTACTACAGGGACTAGGAACATGAAATTTGGCACTTAGGTGCATCTCGGCATTTGAGATTTGAGACAACTGAACACTTTTTGGAATTTTCACACTTAATATTTTCAAGATGGCGGGAGAATAAAAACAAGTTTTTAGTCACCATGACATGTGATACATCTATTTAAAGGTCTTGAAGTGTAGAAAGAGAATATGCAACTATTAAAATTTTACACAATAATTTTAAGTTAATCGCACAGATACTGGAGTACTTAGCGAAGCTAACTCACCTACGTGAAGCGCGCCTTACTTGATTTGTTTTTGGGACCTTCCATCTAAAGTTATTTTTTTGGCGAGGAAATAAAAAAAAAAGTTATTTTATCATAAGAAAACGTCTTCCCCTGTAATTGTTTCTATATTATCTATTATATTTCCTTATTTCATTAAAATATTAAATTTCATTATTACGGACTTACATTGCCTAAATGTTTAATTCTGCTAATTAAATGCTATCGTGGTCCATGGTAAAATCGAAATATTATATTTTTGTTTTTTTCGTCGAGCAAACGATTATTTATACATGAATATTCTTGGAATATATGCGACCAAGAACAAATGAATAAACTTTAATACATTTGTATTTAATATTTATAGGTTATAAAACAACTTCTTGTTTTTTAATAATAATAATTAATTTTATTTATCCGTCTGTTTTTTATTAATTATATAAACTTAATAATGAATTAATACTTAAAATATATTAATATTGTAATAAAAATAGCGATAGGCTAGTGAAACGAAGGTACAGAAGTAGTCATCTGTTTGGATTTTTATGCGTGTTTAAGAGAAATAAATACAATTATATACACTTCAATTTAAAAAGGTTTATTGTGAGTAAATCTAGTAATAAGGTCCATTGCCCAGAGAGGTTGATCACCAGGTACCATGTGACCTGCGTTTCTAACCACGACTTCAGTTAAAGAACCTGAACACTTGGTTGGAGTTATTGTTTTACTGTAACCCGCGATATCGCCGTTCACTCTCCATATGCTTCTATTTTAAGTTAATCGCACAGATACTGGAGTACTTAGCGAAGCTAACTCACCTACGTGAAGCGCGCCTTACTTGATTTGTTTTTGGGACCTTCCATCTAAAGTTATTTTTTTGGCGAGGAAATAAAAAAAAAAGTTATTTTATCATAAGAAAACGTCTTCCCCTGTAATTGTTTCTATATTATCTATTATATTTCCTTATTTCATTAAAATATTAAATTTCATTATTACGGACTTACATTGCCTAAATGTTTAATTCTGCTAATTAAATGCTATCGTGGTCCATGGTAAAATCGAAATATTATATTTTTGTTTTTTTCGTCGAGCAAACGATTATTTATACATGAATATTCTTGGAATATATGCGACCAAGAACAAATGAATAAACTTTAATACATTTGTATTTAATATTTATAGGTTATAAAACAACTTCTTGTTTTTTAATAATAATAATTAATTTTATTTATCCGTCTGTTTTTTATTAATTATATAAACTTAATAATGAATTAATACTTAAAATATATTAATATTGTAATAAAAATAGCGATAGGCTAGTGAAACGAAGGTACAGAAGTAGTCATCTGTTTGGATTTTTATGCGTGTTTAAGAGAAATAAATACAATTATATACACTTCAATTTAAAAAGGTTTATTGTGAGTAAATCTAGTAATAAGGTCCATTGCCCAGAGAGGTTGATCACCAGGTACCATGTGACCTGCGTTTCTAACCACGACTTCAGTTAAAGAACCTGAACACTTGGTTGGAGTTATTGTTTTACTGTAACCCGCGATATCGCCGTTCACTCTCCATATGCTTCTCTGCGCTGTTTTATAGTCATCGGAACCGCACCAATTCAAATTTTTGAGGAAGTTTACGGTCAAAGGGTAAGCCACGATGATGTCCAACTGTCCGTTGTAGATTAGTACTTTGTAATTGTTCGTTATCTCTGCGACCCAAGGGGCGACAGATTGCATAACGTCTTCCAGAAGATTCATTTCGACCTTCTTGTCCGTGTGGAATGTCAGGTTACCCACGTGTATACTTCTTCTTACAAGATCTTTTGACAGATATTCGTTCATATCACCATAAGGGCTATCCTCCTGATAATGCAAATAGTTAAAGTAAAACGAAAATCCGCTGACATTTTTAAAGTAGGTTGTAGAATTGATCAAATCTCCGTTCAACAGGTTGTCGAAAACACCGTAAGCTTCTCTCCACTTCTTTTGATTAATGTAACTGATCACTTCGTCCGACGCTTTAGCGAAATAAGATCTTCCGACTTCGTCTATAAGTCCGATCTGGTATAAGTAATCACCGTAATTGGTCATGTGGACAGGATCGCACAAACCGTTACCGATAGCCATTCCTTTAAAATTGATTTTAAGCTGGGCTTTAGGATTTTTCGTGTGGATGGCGTACGACAAAGCAGGAACGTACTTACCTCCGTAAGATTCACCTGTGACGTAGAAATCATTTTTCTGTAGGTTCGGGAACAGCGTAAAGAACTGGTAGATGGCTTCGTACAAGTTTGCACCCACGCAATTCTCGTCCGTACAATATCCTTGGTCTTTATCTGTGAAGCTGAATCCCGTACCGACGGGATTATCGATGTATATAACGTGCATTGCCTGGGACCAGTAAATGTCCCTCATCTTGAGACCCTTGTTCTTCTTCACGTAGAACGGTCCATGTTCTTCGAACAATCCGAATAGAGAAGAGGCTCCAGGACCTCCTTGAAGCCAAACCACCACAGGTGCTTTTTCCGGAACATTCTCCGCTGGAAAGTACCAGAAAAACATGTTGGAATTGTACTTATCATCTACCGTAAGATAACCCGCGTAGCTTGAAACGTTCGCTTTCAGTGGACGTACCATAGACAAGGATTGGCCTTCTTCTATCTGCCCTTTCTGTATATATGGGGTTAAGAAAAGAGGATCTCCATAAATAGGTCCCTTGAGTAGTTCGATATGTTTGTACCGAGGGTAAGAACCCAAACAGTAAGACGAACCAACCAAGGAAACGGTTAAAAGAACGACGAGATACATCCTAGCAAGATGTTCTCAGTCCACTGACCGACATTAAACTGGTCAAAATTGTTATCAATTTATCTCCGGGTAGATATCTCGTTACGTCATGAGTTCTTAGAGTCAGCAATCTCCATTCTAGAAATCTTAGACACTGGCCTTCATATCTTATCACAGTAAAAGGATCTTCAACCTCTCTCGACTTCACGATATCTTATAAATAGAATTATATTTCAAGATAAACTGAAGACTTACTCATTAGCTAGAGAAGAATTAGCTACTATATTTGTTTCCTTTAGATATTGATTAGGATAATAATCAAACAATAGTATCAACTCATTTAAATGCATTTGAAATTTCCTTAGTGTGTAAGAGGAAATTATTAAGAGCCATGTCCAAATTCTTTAAACAAAAAAACTCCCAACTCCCAATCAATATTAATAAATAGTTTCCTCTTAAACGTTTATTTTAACCGAGATTTTATGGGACTTATTCAAATTTGAAAGAGTAAGTTTGTTAGTTTAATGCTGAATATATGGGCTTATTTAAGCTTTTATCGAGGCTGAAGTTGCATACTGTCGGTATGAAAGAAACTCCTGATAGCTAAACAGAAATAATTTCATAGTATTTTTTTCCTTAGATTTTTTTTAGGGTATTGTACAGTACACGTTAGAAATAAAATCTTAGCTAAAAGGTTGCAGATAATAGTATTGGACAGTGAAAATGTAACGTAAAAGAAAAGGTATGATTATACAAACAAACAAAGTCCTCGTACTAAGGGAAATCAATTTATTTGTATCAAAAATACAAATTTGAGATAATATAATATTTAGATGACAATTGTGTTAAAGTGATTTCCATAAAATCAAATAATCACTGATAAAATTTGATACAGATGTACATCAGTCTAAACATATTTAATTTAACAGAATTAAAAAAGATATTTTTTTTAAAATGACAAGCAAGAAATTAGTACAAATCTAAAAGTATTAACCAGAAATGTTAACTTCTTAATTATTTTCTTATTGGGCATCTACTTAGTGGATGATGTCAAATCTTCAGTTTATTGATACGTTTTGGAATGTAGCTCTGCTTCTAGACATGCATCACGATCAATACGATCATTTGATTTCTAATTGCCTTGTGGTTTGAAGTTAAGCTCGAAGCCAGGGGGAAGACATCCTTTCATTGTACAGGCTGGGGGACCATTAGCACTGCAAATGCAGGTATTGCAATCATCTTGAAACGTCTGGCCAGGTTGACAGTCTGCAACGAATAAATAATACAAATAAATAATATACATTGATATTTCGAGTGTGATCTAGTTAACGTGATGTGTGTAAAACATGATAAAAACAAGTTTAAAACACGTAATGTGGGTAAAACATTGTATGATTATGATAGTCCAAGTACGTATGCGAGTGTAAAACTAATTGTAAGTGAGATATTGTTGTTTTCTTTTTCTATAACATAAATAAATGTTTTATCAAGATTAATCTTCAAGGAGGATTAAGAGGGGGGTAATAAGAAATAGGGTAATTTGATAGATAATAAAAAAAATTCATTTCATTAAATTTCAAATATTATGAGATTTTTCCATTTTTGTACCGTTAACTTCTCTACAATATTTTATGAAGCAGCTTCTGACGCAGTTATTTGGCAAACCGGTTAAGAAACGCTGTTTTGGTGAGTAGTTCAACTACTCACTATAATTTAATCAATCTCCACATGGGCTATTAAAAAAAGCCTCCAACCTGCATGAACAGTTAGCTACTTGCTACTTAAAGTTCGACTCTCCCAACATCTTTCACCTTGTAACTTGTAATGGAACAAAATTTAAGTCCACAAAGTTTCTTTCTTTAACAATAATATATTTACGTTATGAAGAAGTTTTATTAAAGCATTTTAAGAAACACCATCATCTCTGTTGCTATCAGTGATGGCTGATAGCAACAGAGTTGCTATTACTCGTATATTGGGTGTCCCAGCTAATATGGAACAGCGTAATATCTCCGGAACCATAATAGAAAGATGAGTTTGTTTATGAGGCTATAAATGCGCTTCCAGAAATAATGCAGAAGATTTAATGTGTTCTGTTCAGCCGAAGTGTGTGCAGTTTGCATAATTAAGAAAAATTGAATAGGACGTCATATTTTTTTTTTTTAGATAAAAATTGAATTCTATGGATAAAAATAAGAATTTTTTACTCTTGGATATTTTTCGCTCCATGCATTAGTTTGCGTCTGAACCAGCTAAAATTAAAATTTTAAGTCCATTTTACTGCTAAAATAATGGATTTAGGGGGAAAAAATCAAGATACAAGTACAAGGAAAAAAGATTAAAAAAAGACTTTTTTGCCGTAAAACTAAAATAATTTCTTAAAAACATGCATTATTGGAATTTTTCACAACCTTCGTGGCTCCTACTCAACTACTCCTTTGGTGTTGCAAATCCTTTAGAATGGTCAAACGTTAAGTTTTCGTTTACGCCTCCTAATACAATGAATGGGTTGGGAGATAATGTCTGTAATATACCCAAATAATCCGTAAATATATACCGATGAATTTATTGGGGTTTCTATTCCATATATTTTATTTTTTTTATTTTTGTGTTTTCTTTAAAATACAAATAAAATATTTAAGCTACATACAAATATTCAGTTTTCATTTTAAAACTATGTTTATGTTATTAGAATGTTATTGTGTTAGAGACTTTTGTTTAGGTCTTTGGACTTTTTTCAATTGTCAAGTTTATACAAACAAATTTTCAGCTGTCTGTTATTCTCGCTTAGTAAAATTATTTTAATGTTTCTTGACGGTACTTTATGAACCTTAAATTGGAAAAAAATGAAAATAATACACCTCTTAACATGTACTATGGGTACACATCTAAGTATGGGAATCCTGCTGTTTCGATGTTTAATTAAATTTCAAATTGGAAAAAAATTGTGATAAAATTAATTCTTTATACTCACTTGGAGGAGGTGCAGTTTGAGGACTGCGAGCTAATCTAGTTAAACCAGCATCTGAAAAAAGAAAAATTTTAAAAAATAATAAAATAATCTTTAATAGCGATCTTCTGTTTCATAAAACATATTGACGAGATTATCTTAAAAAGATTTTAGGTTAGGATAGAATGTTTGTTCTGAAAGATATTTTTCCTGTAAATTGCTTAAAACAACTACTGTCACATGAAAAATAACCAACTACGATACGATACGTTGTTAAATTATTTTCAAAACAAGTCTATGTTCCATAAAAATTTTCAAGGAAATGGAATTTTCTGATTGGTTTCTGTGTGTTGTTGAACTGTCGCGTAGAAAATGCTCAACTTTGATACGATGCAAAGTAGAAAATGCTCAACTTTGATACAATACAAAGTAGAAAATGCTCAACTTTGATACGATGCAAAGTAGAAAATGCTCAACTTTGATACAATACAAAGTAGAAAATGCTCAACTTTGATACGATGCAAAGTAGAAAATGCTCAACTTTGATACAATACAAAGTAGAAAATGCTCAACTTTGATACGATGCAAAGTAGAAAATGCTCAACTTTGATACAATACAAAGTAGAAAATGCTCAACTTTGATACGATGCAAAGTAGAAAATGCTCAACTTTGATACAATACAAAGTAGAAAATGCTCAACTTTGATACGATGCAAAGTAGAAAATGCTCAACTTTGATACAATACAAAGTAGAAAATGCTCAACTTTGATACGATGCAAAGTAGAAAATGCTCAACTTTGATACAATACAAAGTAGAAAATGCTCAACTTTGATACGATGCAAAGTAGAAAATGCTCAACTTTGATACAATACAAAGTAGAAAATGCTCAACTTTGATACGATACAAAGTAGAAAATGCTCAACTTTGATACAATACAAAGTAGAAAATGCTCAACTTTGATACGATGCAGAGTAGAAATTGCTCATTCACGTTCATGCTTTGGCACCCTTCTCATGAGATGCACCAGCCAAAACATGACTCAAGTTATGAGGGGAAAAGACCCAGAGAAAGAGAACAAACCTTTGAATGAAACATGTTGGACATTATAGAGCGGGAAATAACGTGCAAATAGAAGTGAAGAATTTTGTGATTAAGTCAATTTGTTGTGTCCTCCAGAATATGTAGTCGGCAAAGTAAGTGTGCTAATTTTTAGCAGTCGGTCTTTTTTTTAGCACTGCTAGAAAGGTGGAGAGTGGTTATATCCCGCTCCTTGTGGCTGATATGGTAGTTTTTATGATCCCGAGTACAAAATTAGTTTGAAGACTTGGAGGACACCAAATTCTAGCTTGATGTTAGTCAGTCGCTTTCATGCCCACTATCACTATCACTATCTCCTAGACTATTATCTATTAATCTATTATCACAGGTATCCGTGGTCAACTACGTTGAAGAGATGGAAATGACAAACACAAACATTAATGTTTATCATCTGTTATCTGTAGTCTGTGCAGATGCGATAAGTCTAAAGCCAGTAGGTTGGCCGGATTTCGAAGTTTAGTGCGAAGTTGTATATTAGACAGACTTTTTTTAATAGTTATACCCATTACAGAATTACTTAATTTATTTATTGTAAATTGCTAATAATCATCATTTGTCAATGACGAATATGATATAACATGCAAATTTTACAGGATACAAATCTTTATATTATTTTTGTATTTTGAAGTGGCCTTAAGTGGACGTTTATTACCTCGTCTAATGTCTATTATTATAACTTGTTAAGTCGTTTTATTGTTCTCTCTCTGTCGGTTCAGCAAAGAATCATATAGAAGAGAAGCAATCCCGATCTCCAAGGACCTTGGAGGTCGGAGAAGATTGAAATAAAAAATAAATAATATTAGTTGACTTCATATATCATCTTTGAATTAATGACCTCAAGGCAATTAAAGTTGTTTTGGTACGTTCAATGTTACAAAAGATAAATATACTTCGAGGTTTTCGTCTTCTCTTTTCTTCATTATAGCATGCGGTCAAAAGGAACTACTTAAGAGTAAAAATTATTAGTTAGCTCTCAACATGTATAATTGAATGCGATGAAAAATAATTATACGTAGATAATAACTAAGATACGCCCCAAACAATTATAAACATATAGATGTTTTATGTATATTAACTAAATTTTTGTTGACTATTATTAGAAAATGTCGCTAAATAATTAGAGCTTGAGAAACTAGATGTACAACAATATTTTGTTTTCTTTTAGTTATCTTGAACCTTGATCTTTTGGGGCCTTAAATGTAGTATTATAATGAAGCATTAATTTTAAAAAGACCTAACGCGAAGATGTAATCTAAATATACTAGTTAAAACAAGTTGTTTTTTTTTTCATTATTACCGGTATGAATTGTAGGAAGAGAGATGAAGAAAGGGATAATAATAAAGTGTTCCAAGTCCTGGCAACCATTAAAAAAAAAAAAAAAATACGTGTGGTGTCGCGGGACACCCAGTAGGAACGAAGTTCCTACATTTTTCATCAAATATAAATTATAAAATCACACTGCTAAATAAGTATACATTGCTAGCTACTAAACTTATACATGGCGGAGTTAGAGAAAAGTCAAATTTAAAAGTAACGAACTGTTTGTACCAAGCAGAGTTAGGGAAAAATGAAAAGAAAATCATTATTTGTATAAATAAAGAATGTCCACGTCCACGGATTGATTTGCCTATACGTGTAAATTCAAAAAAATTTCAATTTTCGAAGGAAAGTCACTCTTCATAAAATCTTCTGCTGGTTCTTAAATGAAGATTTAGAATATTACTTTTTGTTCAAAATGTACCCTGTACCTAGAAAGTACAATTTCCCTAAAATCGTACAAGAGGAAATCGGATGATTCAACATCTGACCTGATCTTTAATCATTTTAATTTATTTGCTGTATTTGTTCAGCTTGCATTATTATATTTTATAGGATGGCTTCACTGAACGAAGCAGCGCTGTACACTGAACTATCTGAGGATCATCTGAGTCAAGCTGAACAGTGCCTGAACAAGTTGAAAGAGAAGATGCAGTGCAGGCCTGGTGAAGCCGTGCTAGATATAGGATGTGGTCCAGGCAATGTCACCTTCAAAGTTATACGTCCGTCTCTTCACCCCGCATTCTCAATCTTGGTATCTCATTTCTTNTAATAAATTATATATACCTACTTTATAAAATCTCCTGCACGTTCTTAAGGGAAGATTTATTGTATAGTGTGTTTATTTACTGTTCAAAATGTACCCTGTAACTATGTACCCTGTAGTAAAATTTTCTAAAATCGTACAAGAGGAAACCGGACCAAATTTCAACAAATCAAGAACAATTTATTTTATTTATTTATTTATTTTTTGTATTAATCAAAATTTCTTTTTCGAATAAAAATATCAAAAATAGCCTTTTTAAAAATTCCCCTCCTCACCATTTATAAAATGTTATATTTTTTTATAATTCTAATTTAAAGGTCTCACTGAGTGCATTAAAAGTTGTGGTATTGCTTTCTTAAATAAAAGCAATACAAAAACTTTTCTAGGGAAAATTTTACTTATAATTTGTTTTAAAATAAATGAATGATAATTTTCAAACACACATTTTCTTAATTAATTTCCTCTAAAATAGCTATCTTATTATTTTAATCAAAGAAAGCAATGCCACAACTTTTAATGCTCAATGTCGCAGAGGGTTTCTTTTTTTTCAATTCAATTTTCGGCATTTGTACACGAAAAATTAACAATTAATAATACATTTTTGTTGAATTGTCGAAATTTGTTTCGGTTACTTCGTGTTCAATTTTTGAACATTGTACTTTTTGGGTACAGGGTACATTCTGAACAAAAAGAAAAACTATTAATCTCCATTTAAGAACAAGTTAGAGATTTTATGAAGAGTGAATATAAATTTGGAGCTTTTAGGGTATGCTTTTTTTGGTACATATGTTCAGAAAAAATTGCTTTTTATGATAAATGTGTGTCAAATTTAATCGAAATCGGCCCAGCAGTTTAGGATTCCTTGCGGTTTAGGATTTCCCAGTTCCGCAGTTCAGGATTCACGCTCCCTAGTTTTGGATTCCTGTAGTTTAGGATTCACGCCCCCTAGTTTTAGATTTCTGTAGTTTAGGATTCACTCCCCTTAGTTTTGGATTCTTGTAGTTTAGGATTCACGCCCCTTAGTTTTGGATTCTTGTAGTTTAGGATTCACGCCCCATTAGTTTTTGATTCTTGTAGTTTAGGGTTCACGCCCCTTAGTTATGGATTCTTGCTGCACTGCCTATCATTAAGACACCTTGAGTAAAGTTTAAAAAAAGTGCTTAACATAAAAATTTAAAATTTCGCAGTTAATTCCAAACATGGATTTTAATCCATTCCATCAATGGCCAATGGCCAATGGTTCTACCTTGTAACCAATCCAATCAATGTTGACTAAAATCTGATATTTGGTTTCGTTTTCGTAAATGAAGAATATATTTTGTTCTTATGGAGTTACTACACAAAAGAAATAAAAATTTAAAAAAATGTGATTAATTGTTTAGCCTTTTACCCTTAGAGAACGAAAGAGTCTGTAATTAAAAAAAAAAAAAANCCTTAGTTTTGGATGCCTGTAGTTTAGGATTCACGCACCCTAGTTTTAGATTTCTGTAGTTAAGGATTTACGCCTTAGTTGTGGATTCCTGTAGTTTAGGATTCACGCCCCTTAGTTTTGGATGCCTGTAGTTTAGGATTCACGCACCCTAGTTTTAGATTTCTGTAGTTAAGGATTTACGCCTTAGTTGTGGATTCCTGTAGTTTAGGATTCACGCCCCTTAGTTTTGGATGCCTGTAGTTTAGGATTCACGCACCCTAGTTTTAGATTTCTGTAGTTAAGGATTTACGCCTTAGTTGTGGATTCCTGTAGTTTAGGATTCACGCCCCTTAGTTTTGGATGCCTGTAGTTTAGGATTCACGCACCCTAGTTTTAGATTTCTGTAGTTAAGGATTTACGCCTTAGTTGTGGATTCCTGTAGTTTAGGATTCACGCCCCTTAGTTTTGGATGCCTGTAGTTTAGGATTCACGCACCCTAGTTTTAGATTTCTGTAGTTAAGGATTTACGCCTTAGTTGTGGATTCCTGTAGTTTAGGATTCACGCCCCTTAGTTTTGGATGCCTGTAGTTTAGGATTCACGCACCCTAGTTTTAGATTTCTGTAGTTAAGGATTTACGCCTTAGTTGTGGATTCCTGTAGTTTAGGATTCACGCCCCTTAGTTTTGGATGCCTGTAGTTTAGGATTCACGCACCCTAGTTTTAGATTTCTGTAGTTAAGGATTTACGCCTTAGTTGTGGATTCCTGTAGTTTAGGATTCACGCCCCTTAGTTTTGGATGCCTGTAGTTTAGGATTCACGCACCCTAGTTTTAGATTTCTGTAGTTAAGGATTTACGCCTTAGTTGTGGATTCCTGTAGTTTAGGATTCACGCCCCTTAGTTTTGGATGCCTGTAGTTTAGGATTCACGCACCCTAGTTTTAGATTTCTGTAGTTAAGGATTTACGCCTTAGTTGTGGATTCCTGTAGTTTAGGATTCACGCCCCTTAGTTTTGGATGCCTGTAGTTTAGGATTCACGCACCCTAGTTTTAGATTTCTGTAGTTAAGGATTTACGCCTTAGTTGTGGATTCCTGTAGTTTAGGATTCACGCCCCTTAGTTTTGGATTCTTGTAGTTTAGGATTCACGCCCCTTAGTTTTGGATGCCTGTAGTTTAGGATTCACGCGTCTGCATTGACTACAATTTATCACCACCTTTTTGGACGCAAAACGTGCAAATCCGTCACATAATCAAAATAGAATTTTCGCTTTATTACAATACTTTTTCTTCTTACAGGGTGTATCAATTTCAGTATATATCAAAATCGATGCCTACTGTGATTACTTTAGGTTGTGTTTGTGTTACTCAAGTTCTATAAAATTTTATTTAACAACTTGTTTTTATTCGTATTCTTCTCAGCAAACCCTTTTATTTGATACCCATATCATGGGTGTGCTTAAGAAATAACTAGTCCGCAATATTGGATTTAGAATGACGTCACTTTGCTAATCATGTATTGTCATCCAAACTAAATGTTCATTCAAAATTTCAATTAAATCGGTTGAGGATAACTGCTATAAAACTCAGTGCAAATTTAGTGCACACAAAAAATTTGTCATTTAATTTTATTTTTATTAGTATTACACATTCTGAGTAATAGTTTTATTTTATTTGGGCTAATTCGGATTGTACGTTCGATCGAAATTTCTTCGAGTTGGACCTCTACCTGGTTTATATACAGGAGGGTTGTTTTTCTTCAGAAAATGAGGGCTATTGAAAGCGGCTATTGAAAAATCAAGGGTACACAAAATTAAGGTTTTTACTTTAATATTAATATGCGGGATTTTATCACCTAACCTCAAAGTGGGGCACGTACAATCCGACTTTACCGAACAATTTTTGATAATTTTTTATTCGTATATAAACTAAAAACATAACCAAAAACAAAAAAAAAAGGTTTATATTCAAAGAAAAAAGAACAACAACCAAAAATCACAGGGTACTTGCGTCCAAGTACTTTTTAGGGTTTCGTAGATCATTAAGCAAACCAGTTTTGTATTTTTTTAGTAATTATGATTTTTTGTCTGCAATCGCAAGGGTCCCGGGTTCGATCCCCCGGGGGGTCACAATGTTTTATATCAGTAATAAAGACAAGATAAATTACATTTTTCAGAAAATTTTCATCGCCCCGCCATAACTATAAGGCATAACCATGAATTTATTTCGAAATTTTAGGACCAGCACCAGCCGTTATATAAAGGTAGGGGTGGGGGAATGGTTTTTGGGTATATTTTGACTTATATAACCAATAACGAATGTAAAATTTATAAATCATATATATGTTTGTGTCCTCCTCTTTAGTAGCTTTCATCCAACTAAAAAAAAAAATACACTGCCAATTAGTGTGGCACATAGCTTCCTCGCATGCTATCTTGTACTTTATTGTTATATTAGCATTAACAATTTATTACTTTATTGTTTATTGTGACCAAATCCGAAAAACTAAAGAAAACATTTACTTTCAATTTATCCTAAGAAAAAATAAACATAACAATATACACTCCATAACAATTATTAATCTACTATTAAAGAGCTTTTGAACGATGTACATCATTATTTAAAATATTAATTTTGACAATTGTACCCCTGTACCCTTGGGTTCAATAATTATATTGAAATAAACAAACAATCCAATAAGGCATAAAATAACCTAATAAAGAAAAATAAACCACTTACAAAATTATGAAAAATTTATTTAACCTCTTTTACCTGCAAAAAA
>KZ653713.1:22659-35405 GCA_001010745.2 Gerris buenoi | reverse complement strand
GAACGTTAAGAAGGGGTTTGAGGCAAAAAAGTGACCCCATGGAGGTATTGGTAGAGTAAGAGAAATTGGAGAAAAAAAGCATACTGCGCATGCTCCGTGACCTTTGACTGGGACAAATTACCTTCTTTGATAGTTTTAAGGTTACCTCTGGTTAATTTTGAATCAGGTTATGGTAACCTGCCACACGTTTCTTGGGTAACCTATAACCAAGAGGAAGGTAATTTGTCCCATGGAGGTGACATTTTACAAATCTCCATGGGGTCACTTTTTTGCCGCTTCCCTCTATCTAGTTTATATAACATCTTTGCATGTTTTTATTTGTTTGTAACCTGATCTTGAAGTAGTTGTTCAACTGTTGTAACCTTCCGGCGGAGAAATTTGCTGTTTCTAGCTCCTTGTTTGATAACAGAAACAGATATTTTTTATTTATTATTATAGTTTTATTAAAACGATATTTTTTTATTCTTCTAAAAATGGAAGAAAGATTTTACCAGTGCGGTAGATGCGAAGCAATGTTCATGGAAGAAGTCAAGGCAAAAAGTCATATTGAAAATTGTGTTTTGCCAGTTAGCAAACACAGGTGTGCGGAGTGCCGATGTAAGTACACACTTGTTGATTTTTAAAAAATATCATTGTGAATAATTGTTGGAAATGATGTTTTGTTCTTCTTAAAATTCTTCGTTAAAAAAAAATTGCAGGTCCCGGTAAATCTTGATGAAGGAGGTGGTGGTGAGTCTCACAAATAAGGGAAAGAGGTGGACCAACGATGAGGTCAAGCAGTGGCTGAACCTGGTACGAAGTAATGAAAATTCGGCATTATAAATTTCACCAACAAAGCGAAAAATGAAATAATTTATATAAGTATGTATTTAATTGATATGCACGTGTGCGTTCATAACTTGTTTGCCTTACAAACGTTTCTCGAGTGTTTCAAATTTAAGGAGAATTTACAAGCACTGTTGTGACAAAGGGACCTAATCACTTTTGTTCATATGTTTTTTTTATTTATTTGTTGTTTTGTTAGGGTGTCCATTGTCCATATAAGTTATATTATTCCTTTGTTCAATAAAATAAACTTTAAAGACTAATAACCTTTCTATAATTTAAAGGTTCATAATCTCTTCAATACATCTATATTTCAATGTGTAATCTGGTTAAGGCAATATGCTGCTGGCTTGAACCCTTAAGTTAGTATTTAATTGGGCTAATTTGGATTGTACGTGCCATCGAAATTTCTTTGATTTGGACCTCTACCTGGTTTATATACAGGAGGGTTGTTTTTCTTCAGGAAATGAGCGGAGCACCGCAAAGAGGCTATTAAAAATTCAAGTATACACAAAATTAAGGTTTTTAANATTGGGCTAATTTGGATTGTACGTGCCATCGAAATTTCTTTGATTTGGACCTCTACCTGGTTTATATACAGGAGGGTTGTTTTTCTTCAGGAAATGAGCGGAGCACCGCAAAGAGGCTATTAAAAATTCAAGTATACACAAAATTAAGGTTTTTAATTTAATATATGGGATTTTATCTCCTGACCTCAAAGTGGTGGCACGTAAAATCCGAATTTACCTTGTTACAATTAGCTATAAATATGCATCCACTGTTCACTGTAAAAGTTCTTTTTTTTTTTTTAGATTTGGAATTTCATCTTCCTTGAAATGGGAATGCCCAATATGGGTCACATGTTCAATTTGAAATATGGGAATCTTAAAAAAAAAAACTTACTAAAATATAAAGCAAAACAAAAACACTTCAGGTATGTAGCAGAGCCGGAACTAGCCGTGTGCATGGGGTCACTTGCCACTCAATAAAAAGGTGAAGTTAGTTTATATTTTATTTATTATTGGAACGAAGTTCCTTATAGTACGTTCTAGAGCCTGGGAGTGAATCCGGAAAAAAACGACCAAAATCACCATCACGAAATCTCTTGATGACGATAACTTTAAAAGATCACTGAGTTAGTTGAAATTTGTTACACATGTTCATTTTACTAATGCCCAGGCTGAGTTCGTTAGAAAACGTTATGCGCCCAAGCATTCACGCAGAACGCTCACGTAAACGTAAGCTTCAAAAAGACGGGGAAAAATGTTATTATGGAAGCCTGTTCCTTGACTTGTTTTGTTTATTTTTGTTATATATGTCAAGATGTCACTTGGTTTTGTAAATATAATCACGGTCTTGTTAAAAGTAAAATCGATCTGTGCTGACGCTTATTTCAATATATTAGGTTCATTATTATAATGCTGCGTACTTAATCCAAGAAAAAATTCTAACTTCATCTATTCAATGAGACAAAAAACTTTTTAAAATATTTTTTTTTTTTAGTAAAACGAACACCGGCACTGTTAAGAAGTGATAAAGATCGCTAAATTTATTAAAGTGGACCCAAGCGTTTAAAATAATGAAAACAACTTTTTTTACCGATTTCTTCCGTTCTAAAACGATTTTAAAACTTCTTAAACAATGTCTAAAGTACAATTTAAACAGGCTTGTTAAATTTCAACCAGATACAAGCAGAAGCTATAGAGTAGGGAAGAGATATATTTTATAACATTTTAAATTAATGGGCCGTGTAGGTAGAAAACAGTTCTATTGCAACATTATTCAAACATACACTTTAACTTTAAACTTATCATGATCTGCTTTTTTCTTATAATTAATACATATTTATAGTAAGACGCTTGCTTTAACGATACCAATAATGAATTTCTTTTAATTTTGTCTTAACTCTGCTAGGTACAAACAGCTAGTAACAAACAAATGTTCGTTACTTTTAATTTTGTCTCTTTTCTAACTTACATGGCAAGTATAAGTAGTTAGCAACGTATACGTACTTAGCAGTGTGATTTTATAATTTATATTTAATGAAAACTGTAAAGAACTTCGTTCCTACCGGGTGTCCCGCGACACCACACGTTTTTTATTTTAGACAATTGTTATTTAATGCTTACATAACGTGAGTATTATACAATTGGGTATTGTATTATCCAGTAATGTTTTATTGAAATGTGACTTTCTTTAGTGTAAGTTTTTAAATTATTTATAATTTTTTTTTTGTAGCAAAGTATTTCTATTCTGCACACACGAACCACTCAATATCTCTGGAATCTATTGCAGGAAGAAAGACATGGTTTGCTGGGTTCTATGTTAACTTAAAATGCGCTTACAGAAAAAATAAGCTAAGCACTTTGAGCACTAAAATGCTCTGCAGCAGTACTTAAAGTATAAAAAAGTTAACAGGAAGGCATATTTTAAGGCTAGGATTAGATTCTATGGCTTAAAATAAGAACTTTTTACTCATCCCATTTTAAAAATATGACTTTTTAACTCAAGTTTTACAGCTAAAATATTAGATCTAAGAAAAAATGTAAAAATAAAAGGTACTTCTTTTGAACAATAAAATCGAAATCCATCCTTTAAAGTATTAATTCCATGCATTTTTTTTTTTTTTTTCTCTCATTTACGTGCTGTACTGAGTACTTTTTTAACGTAANAAATCGTTTAATAAAATGATATAATTTAATAAGATAAGATCTTTTAATAAAATAAAATAATTTAAAATTAATTTCTTTTATCTATAAAACTTACAATTTTAAAGGAGGTGTTTAATTTTAACAACTTTTGTCGAAGAAAATAGTTAAAAGTGTTAAATTGTTAAAATGTGTGTGTTGAAATAGTAAAAGTGAATGAAAACATCAATAATGGCGTCACTTTATTTTGGTTTTTAGCATTTGATGTATAACAACATAACCTGACGAATTATATCAACAACAATTTCGAGTTGCTATTTATCAAACCTTATATATCAATTTCTCCTTATATAACAACATACAAAAGTTACAGATTCACTTGACAGGTTTCGCGCGCATCTTCATATCAACTTTTTGATATATAACAACATGAAAAGGGAGGTTTCAAAGTTACAGAATCGCCCTCCTGATGTTAATCCAATCTCAACATTATGATAGTGCAGACGTAGGTCCTATTAGGAGAGAGCATGGCTGTTAGAGCCAAGTAGTTAGCCAAGTAGCAGTAATTCTAACTTTGTAGGTGTTGAAGGTAATTATGTCAAACATTGATATTATTTTGAGTCTAAAATAAATCAAATTTCAAAACTCTTACACAATTGATTTCTTTTGTGGTTTATAACAAATAATAGTACATAATGTATTATTAAGTTTTCAGTTTTGTCAAGGAATAAATATCGACTTGATATTCATTGTCAGTATTCGCTTTAGTCTTGTCTGTTCATTAATATTGTGCGGTTATGATAAATTCTTCTTATATATAATTTTTTCCTATAATCTTCAAAGGTCTTTGTATGATAAAGATAGGCCATACTTAAATTATTTCACTCTACTGTTTCAACGGTCTAAAATCCACATTAAAGTCCCAAGTGATGCTTTCCAGAATAAATCGAATTTATGTCCTTCGCCCTTTAATTTTAGACATTTTGGTCTAACCATGAATATTAAAATGTTTTCCTTTTTAATAGGCATTGTTTTTATCAGTTTCCAGTGTTGCACTAAAAATGTTTGTATAAACCATTTGTATAAAGTTTGTACACTGTAAAAACAAATAAACTTATTACTACTAAAAATGTAATGAAACAGGCCTGGTATATGTATTACCTTCTCGTATAGTTTATATTGGACTTAATGTTGCAGATGACAGTGAGCATGAGTACACGAGCCTGCTACTCTTGAGGCCACATCCCCTCTTCCCCATGCTGCTGACAGCCAAAAAATAATCAAGATCACCAGCCTGGTTCAGGCAGTACCAGGCTCTCCATAAAGAGAGGATTGACATGCATAGAGAGAGGCTGGTTGCGAAAAATGCAGCCCTAGCCTTCAAGCAGCAGGCTCATTGTGAATGGATGGAGATGAAAGAAAGACTGTCGGCAGCTCTACACAGAGGAACTACTTATATTAATATTTTGGTGCCTCTAAAGAATATCTGGTCTACTAAGTTCGTCTACAGGACGTATCTCGGCAAAAGTAAGTTATGCTGGTTAGAAAAATTTACCGACAGACAGACACAGAACCAAAATAGACTGCCAATTGGTGTGGCTCATAGCTTCCTCGCATCCAATCTCGTGCTTTATTGATTTTATGCTTTTACAAGCCATTATTGATAATAATTTGTTTAATTGTTTCCCCCGGTTTTTAATCTGTCAAAATTGTTTTGATTCTTTGCATGAATTAAAGTATCAATTTAATCTGGAATACATTATCCCCGAATGAGCATGTGTTTCCGTTCGGCTCACCCTGTCTGTATCTAAGCACATTTGGAGGCAAATACTCTAGTGTATCCACGCCTCAAAAATTTCATACAAATCAGATAAGTAAGTACTTTCGAAGCTATAGGTGTAAATAAATTTATGTTTGTGCGCATTTGGAAGAGAACCAAATGAGTGCAGAAGGTAAAAAACTTATATGGGACCAACAATGAGCTAATTATGATCTACCATACAAATTTCATTATAATCAGACGTGTAGTTTTTAAGATATGTTGGTTCACAAAAAATTGAGTGACAGACAGTGACGGAACCAAAAATATTCCCTGATGTCCGAGACATATTTCTGTCTTGGAATTTTTTAAATCGGAGACAAAATAAATCACGTAGCTTCCGTCATGTTCAGTAACCTCAGAAGCAAAAATGTGAGTCTTTATTTAAAATTAAATTCAAATTAGAATGAATTATTTATTAAAAAATAACTTTAAAATAAAAAACAAATAAATAAATAAATAAACCCATATTTACCCTCACACAACCGAAAAGCATAGATATTGAAATAATGAAGAATTTATTATAAAAACTTAATTTTTATGGCCTTGTATTATTCTTTATTAACTTCTTAATGAGACACCCAAACAAAATGAGCATAAACAGAAAAAAAAAAATAATAATAATAATAAATATTTTGTGCAGTAGATTGCAAAATCACCCAACATACATGATCAATTCTGGTATACTTTGTATAGCACAATTTGAATGATTTATTTTAAATCTATTTAATATTAATGAAGGAACATTGGTGTTTCAGATATCAGATGAGGAGGAACGGACCCATCCCTATGTGGACACTCCATCTCTATTCTGATGGAGACACCAGCTAGGTTTGACGCATGGAGGAGGCTAAGGGAAGGAAGAACGGTAGAAGTTAGAAGAAGATAAAAAGTTGTAAGCAGCTTTTGTTTACATTTCAATGGCTTGAAATTTTAAAACATAATTTATGATTAATTATGATGCATGAATGAACTTATTTTCAACAAAAAGAATGAAGAAATATTTCTAGCTATGTCCCTCTGTATGTCTTTCATATTTATCAATTTATTTAAATTAATGGAAACTAGTAATGGGCAAAGGAATCAAGAGTCAATTCTTTCAATAGAACACATTTCTAGAATGACCACTTTAAGAATCGCCAATTATTATTAAATTTTATCTACGACTAGTGCACCATGGCATTTAAAGGCTTTAAATTGATTGTAAATAAACTCATATCTGCCTTTTGACTTACAGTAGAACCCCGGAAATCCGAACTAATTCGAAATCCGACACGGGACCTGGGTCGGTTCGGATTTCTAAATTGTTCGGATTATCGGGAGGTCTGGTTTTATTGTCAATTAAAATATTAAATTGTTGCTGCTATAGTTTATAGGTATATTCTTACGTTCCGGCACGAGAAATACCCAGTATTTATGATAAAAGAAAGAGATATAGAATAATTATGATATACAGTAGAATCCCGATATATCGTATCTTCAAGGGGTCGAAGAAACAATACGATATATTGAGTAGTTCACTAAATCGGGATTATGAAATATTGATGGTAAAAAAAGACAAAATTAGTTTAATAATTAAGACTTGTATTTATTTTGCACATAAAAATACACTGTGTATGATCATAAAAAAATTAAATATGTACTTGGTTTAAAAAAAAATTATAATTTGTTTTTTTGAATTAAACCATTTGTTCGGGTGTTATCCATAGCATTTTATCCGAGTAGAACAGAAGGAGGTAAACAATCAAATCTTGGAAAAGGGTCCTCTCCTTTCATATACGTTTAACCGCGATTTTTCTCAGAATTATAAGAGTTATTCCTTCATCTAGAATCTAGGCTGTCCAGGAATTACATTTGGTTTGGACACAATCACACTCTCCCCCCTGAGTCTTTGTTTAATGCCGATCAAACGTCACGCGAGAGTTCTAATTTTTTCCCCGAAGAATGTTCCCTCCAATAGGTTCCTTTGCAATTCGGAATTAATAAAAAAAAAAAAAAACACTTAATTAATACTTCCTCTAATTGTAGTGAAGTGTGAACTGTTGTTATTTTTTTCTGAGTAGAGTAAAACAACAGATATAGCCAGTAAATAAGCAAAATCTTGGAAATTTCCCCCTCCATTCATACGTTTTATCAGGATTATTCTCCGAATTATACGAGTTGTAAGACGTTTATGTTCACCTCGAAAGGGAAAAAAATACGTTATACTGAGGGGACCGAAATTCCTACCTATTGAAAATCACATTGTCCACCAAAATGGCGTTTTATTTTCATATAGAGCGGGATAGGCTCTCTCTCCTTGCATGCGAGTGTGGAGTTTGCACCCAAGCCCAAGACAGTGAGGATGGTAAATCCACACGAGCAAAGCAAAATATAGTTTTCGCACGAGTAAATACATATACTTTCTTATCAACACAGTCCTGTTAAGTCACTCTATGAGTGGCCGATGAAGTACCTTGAGAACCTAGGACCATAATTTGCATAAATGGGGGAGATGGACAGTTGAAATATTATATACATAAAAATTAACACTACAAATAGAATGAACAAATTATAGAAAGGGGGTGGTATCAAAAGATAAAAATTAAATCAGATATAATAATTCCTCAATTAAAAAAAAATTATTAACGTAATAAAATGGTACCCCAAACAAGGCAGCATGTGAATCTATAATGAATGTGGAGACCAATCAAAGTGATTTAGATTAAGACTACTCTTGGAGACTGGTCTAGCCAATTTCTCTCAGTGTAGACTGATCAGACACAGTAGACTTTCGAGACCCCCCCCAAAAAAATGCATTGAAAAAAGTCGAATTTTACTCGGGAATCATCAGGTCTGGTCTACAGTCTACCTCTACCACTACACTTGCTCCTCTAAAACTTTAAACACGCACTCTTTTTACCCCCTTTACCTGTACATATTTCGTTTAACAAGTATATAATAAGTTAAAAGATTGCTTATTACGTGGAACAATAATTTGTATATTGCATTGTCTTTATTATCAAGACCTCTTTTATTGTAAACCAACATATAGATTTATCTTAAATGACTAATTTATCTTTTACAAAATTAATAATAATTACATCACTTTTATTTAATATTTTAAAGTATATTCCATTTTATGCTCTACATTATTATTAATACATATTTCATATTGCTAATTATTAATATAATGTTCATGAATATGATAAATAATAAATGGAATACCCTACATATTTAACATAATTTACATATTTTATTTTAAAAAAAGATTTATGTTGCAAAAATCAAACCAATCGCCTTCAATTAAAATAATATTCAGATTATGTTCTAGATTTTATAACTTTCTACGCAAATATATTACACTAATGACTGGACTGGTTGACAATCCTAACATATAATCTTTTTATTGAAATTAATTGGTAAGGAATGGTTAATTTGACCACTGGTGGATCATGTTATGATAATAATATTTATTAAGACCATTAAAAGAAAATGGTTTTTAATAATAATAATTATGTAATGTTTTTAAACTGCTGGGAATTCTTAAAATACGGGGTGTCACACCAAAGAAGATACTCAATACCTAAACTGCGATAAAATATTTAAACTTATTTACTCTCTGCTACGGCCTCCTTTGGCGATTTTTTTTGGGGGTTCTGTACATCTAGTGATCGGACACTGCTCTCACTAGACTGTCTCGCTCTAGGTATCCCCGTGCATACTACCCATAAGAAAGATTACTTTACCCTTAATGTACTAATTTTAATAGGGCTTATACTTTTTAAAATACTTGATCCTTTCTTTGTTTAATTTTCTTTTTCTTTTTAAGAAACTTCAAAAGTCAAGACATTGGATAGCTGCAGGAAACAATTGCCAAAATGCCTGAGAGTGAAGCTGCATATCACATGAAACACTGTGTCAATTCTGGTCTTTGGGTTCATAAAGGAGAAAAGAAAAAAGAACAAGCTGCTCCAGCTGATAAGTCTCAGAGCCTTTAAACATCAAGCTTTTTATTAATTATTATCTGGTTTTACAAATCTGGTCAACCAAATTTTACTAATAATATAAAAATTCATGATTACAAATGCACTTTAAATCAAAATATAAATCAGTGTAACAGTCCCTCAATAGAGAGAACAGAATGTATCAAAATCTCGGTGTAATGATTATAGACAATAGATTACATCAAGAATAGAAACATTATTATAGACTCACTCTGTAAAAAATCAAGAAAATTTGTATAATACTTTAGATGTACAAGGCAAAGTGGATATTTTGAGACAAGTATATTATGCTTTAGTCGAGTCTATCCTGAGCTATGGAATCATAGCTTGGGGTTCTGCTTATCCATCTAATTTATCTCCTCTTGAAATTGTTCAGAAAGCTATCATGAAAAAACCACAATTATACTCGACAAACCAATTATTTTTAGATTTTCCTATTTTTAACATTTAAGAAATTGGTATTATTAAATTATTTCAAAATTGACAAACAACAGTTAAATCATAGCTATCAAACTCAAAGTAAAATTAATATAAAGTAACAAACATTATCTGTAATACGAACTTACTACAGAGGCATGCCCAGTGTTGTTGCTCCAAATTTATACAATCTCTTACCAAAATACCAAAATAAATAGTTATTAAATACTATAGTTTACTAAATAGTTTTAAATACTATAGTTTAAATAAATAGTAGTAGTTGAAAAAAAACAAAATGGTGAAAAGCGGACATGTCCCGCCAATTATGGTGGACAGTATGATTTTCATGATCCTGAGTACAGAATTAGTTAGTAGACCAAAAATGAAGTCGATGTTATTTTCACACTTGATAGGTTAGTTATTCAAATATTACTTAAAATCAACGTGGTCACCTGTCAAAGGACAAACTAACATCAACTTGATTTTCGGTCAAATAACTAATTCTGTACTCAGGATCATCAAAATCACATTGTCCACCATAATTGGTGAGACATGACCGCTCTCCACCGGTTTGTTTTTTTCAAACGCCTACTTAGCCGACCACATATTCTTAAAAGGCGCTAAAAGATTGACTTTTATACAAAATTCAGGCACTATTATTCACGCTATCTCCTGGACTATAACTTTTGGATTGAAATAATTAAGATAATTATACCATTATAAAGAAAACTATGTAAATAACATGCTTAAAATTATGTATATTTTATCTATAACCATAAATTTATTGCATTTAATTTAAAGGAAAAATAAATAAATGAATAAAAATAATTGAAGAATAAATAAATCAATAAAATAAAAAATAAAACAATCTGAACTTAATTTACAACTAAAATTATTAGATTACTTAATGTGAGACCTTCAATGAGTATTTATTATTTATTGAATTATGTATATTTTTTGTTTTATTTTTATTTTTTGTAATATGTTTTTGAATCCATAAATTATTTACTTAATTACTTAATAAACAAAGTTATATTGATGTGTTTATCAACTTGTTTGCTTCTTCAATGTGTGATATTTACTTATCATTTTAAAAGGGAAAAAATAAAAATAGATTCATAATATAAAACATAATAAACTATATAATAATAATAATAATATATTTGCTTGAGATAAAAGTTCTCTTACAAAATAATAAACTATATAAATCATAATAAAAAAGACTCGGACATGTAAACAAGTGATTTATCGATTGACTTTTAGCAACTGTACATACTACTGTTGTTTTCTCTAGTTTTTTCTTAATATTGTTGGAATATGCGAGTTACCAAAATATTACAGTGATACTCAAAGAAACAAACCTATATATTTGAAAAAGAAATTAACATGAGTGTAGAAATCCCCCCTAAGAGGAGGGTTCAAATGCAAATTTAACCATTAAAGGAAATTTAGAAGAAATTAAATTTAAAAGCTCTGATCCAGGACCTTATTATATTTTTCTTGAAAAATTAGATACTAATTATAGCAACCAAAATAGGCCTATGCATGATAGGAACCTGGAAATAAATACCAAAATCATAACAGTTTCAAAAATTGGTTTTTATAGGATGAAAATTAAACTTACTAATTCTCACAGCACATACAATTTAATTTCATCTAACATGCTGAAGGAACAAGGGTCTCCGTATCGCGTTTTCTGCTTTATAGAACTGGAATTGTGTATACCACTGTCACTGATGATGAAATAAAATATGCTTTTTCGAGTGCTTTAGGGATTAATTATGAATTAACCAATCTAAAAAGTTTAAACCGGAAAATAAATAACCCTCAGCAAATGGAAAACACAATGTGATACGGTACAAAAAGATTCATTGTTGTCATTTGCAAAAAAATGTCTCGGATTTGGGAACTACTGTGACCAATGTATAGTGAAACAAAGATGAGCGAAGTGTTCGGAAGACACCTACCTACCAAAAACTGCACGAGTGCAACAAATAATATATGTTTCCATTGTAAAAAATTGGTCCGAGACAACTCAGACAAACTTTCTCATATACGTGTTCATAATTACTTAGCACCTTGTTTTCCTTTATTAGTTTTCGTGTTTTCGAAGGTGCATTTAATTATTATTGAACATTTCATCAAAATTGATTATAAAAACTAGGTTTTTCAGGAAAATGGCTTATATCGTTGGATTCGTTTTTAAATGGACTACATTGTAGAAATTTTTAATCGTCAACCGATTTTGAGAAATAATTTTTTTTAAGTTTTTTCAGAGTTTTTGGGGGGTTAGCGCCCCCAAAATTGGTGCTAAATTTCATTTCTCGATTTCCCCTCGGGGTATGATTTTTCTGAACGTGCATGCCAAATTGGACCAGTAGTTTAGGCTTCACGCCTCTGCACAGACAACAGACGATAGACAGACTTTTTTTAAAACCAATTTTTTGGACTCAGGGGACCTCAAAACGTGTAAATTCATAAAAATCTCTAAATCGAATTTTCACGCATAACTCTCTTTATATGAGAAAGTAAAAAGAGCATTCTTTTACAAAAATTTCCAATTGCGATGAATTTAAAATACAAAAAACTATTCCCACTATAATGAATATTTCTATGTGTCCTTTTCTGAACCCAAAAAGTAGCTTAACTCAAATTCTCTGGTTTCACTGGTTATAAATGATTTTAGGACCTTTCCAACCCTAAATAGTAGGTTTACTGTGGAAAAGGATATAAATAGCCAAAATAATGAAAATTACTTGGCGAGAAAAAGACCGAGGATACGCTCCCCGGACTTCACAAAAAACTTAACTCCCGACCACTCCCATTTACTATATGACGTTAATGGAATGGCTTGTAATCAGTCAGGAGGCCTGATGGAATTGGACAAAATACAATCAGTGACACGAAATGAAATGGAAGTAAGCTTGAACGAAAAAACCAAAACAAGCAAGAAAAACGAAGCAACTGGCAAGTATCTTAGCAAACAAACTTTATTGGACGAATTTCTAAACGTTATGAGTTATCTTAGAAAAGAGGATCTGTTAAAGCTAT
>KZ653713.1:0-11797 GCA_001010745.2 Gerris buenoi | reverse complement strand
TTTTTTTTTTTTTTTTTTTTTTTTTTTTTTTTTTTTTTTTTTTTTTTTTTTTTTTTTTTTGATGTGGCTTTGTTTTTATGGAACACTGTTACTCTCTCTAGTATAAGGCAACAATGCAGAACTTATGTAGTTTTTTATCAGTCTTTCTTTTTGTTTTCATTGCTTGTTTTCATTTGTTTAATGTATTTATAATTCGGGATTTCGACGGGTTTATGAACTGTACATAAACGACGGTTTTATAAATTGTATAGAGCAATGTTTAAGTATTGTTTATTTAATAAAATAAGTGCTAATCGATTTCGTTCTGAGTATTTAAGTTTTTATACGAGGAGATGAATCTTCAATTGCAAAATCCTAAATAGGTATTTTATTCTATATACATATTATGTTTCTGTATTTATTAAGTAAAAGCTTTTCTAGCCGTTGAGAATATTTGCCGATTGAATATAATACTTAGATTTGAATTAGGTAGTGTATGCATTATATCGTGTGCTCATCTAGACTCTAGACCTTGCAAGACTTACACAAAGGTTAAGATAGAATGTCATGGGCAACATTTCCGTTCCGGGCCTGCCTTGTGTGCTCAGGCTCACGCCTCAGGCCGGCCATTGCCACCGTTTAAATTTAAGTTTTACGGACGCAGCCGGTCCGATCTGTTGTGCCACCTTTTATTTATTAGTTTTTACATTAAACACCAGGAGCGCTGTTGTTTTCATAGAGTTGCTCCAGGGTTGCTTGATTATTTGTTTTATTCAATGGAAAGTAAATTAACATCACTTTTACATTAAGCCGTGTCCAGACTGCCGAATCGAACAGTGAAAACGAGCCGAGCGGTCTCTGCGCATGCCCAGTGTGAGATACGCAGGCGCACTTATGATTGGGCATGCGCAGAGACCAATGCTCGGCTCGTTTCCTTTGTTCGTTTCGGCAGTCTGGACACGGCTTTACTAAACGTGATTTCTGTGATCAAATTACAATTTGTTATAGTTTTATTTGATTCTTATTCGTGTGAGTGAGAAGTAATTTTATTATATTTACTTACGTTTGAACCTAAAACATAATTTATTTTTATTAATTTTATTATTGTTTGGTGATTTTGCAGTTACAAAAAAGTACATGTGGTTAAAATTTGATTATGAAAAAATACTTTGGGTTGCAGTTTTTCGATGTATTATTTTTTTTTTAGATTTCCTTATCCTTTTGGACTTCAGGGATAAAAAAGCTAATAAAAATATGTATTTTCTTTTTACTTAAAATTTAGTTATATTTCGCCCATACCTGGGCATCTTCAGGCCTTGAATGTAAATCAAAAATTACATTTTTTTGTTTTGTTTTGGAGGTAGAAATAAATACCTATATATACACCATGTGAGTAACATTCCTATAGTATAGTCAAAGATTTACTCATCAAGAGTAACTCTTTTAGTATACTATGGATTCTACCATTATTGCTATGCTATTTTTTTATTTTTTAAATTATAGATAATTTTTTTCTTTTACTATTTGAAGGTCTCTGTGTGTAAGCGTTGTTAAATAATTTATAAATTTTCTGTTTTGCTGTTAATTTTTTTATTTAGTTTCGTTTGTTGCCGATTGCTTGATGTTTCCTTTGTCCTAAATAGGTTAATGGGATGCCGGTGGATCTGGTCCTCCCACGTCCAGGCTAGATTGGATCCTAGTTGTAGCTAATTTTGCATGAATATGTATGAGATACGGAGACCAATAATTTGAATCTATCTTTAGGACCCTTGGTCTCCATATACATATAGCATACCCCTTCAGTCTTCATTTCATTTACAATTGTACCCTTTTTACTGATTCAACACTGTCTATTATCATGTTTTGTGCTCCCACGCTGAACTTAACTCTTCCATTTTTCATTTTTTGGTAGATTTCCATTTGTACGTCATAATTTCTCTTTCTTGCATAACTAAATTTAACTCGTTTTTTAAAATAAAAAAAAGGATGTTTCTTTTAACCAAAAATATCTTCTTTACTAAAACAATACTTAACAATAATTAAAAAAAATAATTTACGCATTAAACGTCGAAAAAAAAAATTGGCACATTATCTTACAAAATGTGACATTATAATTAATATGCCAAATCTTATAATCACGTAATCATTTTCGCTTTATGACTGCAGTGTGACTTTATCGACTGCAGTCTAGGAGCTTAAGTTCCAATAATTCAGGTTTGGTGTGAAGAACTGAAGTTAACTCAACATTACAAAATTCTTCTAAGGAATGTCACACCAGATGGAATGCCCATCACTCCAAAAACCAAAATACAAAATTTATGCCATGACCTCTGATCGTCTCTCAGGTTGATCTTTGTTCGACTATATTTTCTTCTTTTATAGCTGAGTGCAATGCAGTTATCTATTATTTGTTATGATTTAAAAGTAAACTGGTCCGTATATTTCAGATAATACGAAATGTCCTTCCATTTGTTATTGGAGTGTTTAGGAATATGAAAATTGGATCATATTTTGTCTTTAGAAGAATCTTTTGTGTAGGAACAAAAAAAGCCTTCATACTTTTTTTAAAAAGGACATTGATTGGTTTCTGCCTTGTATTTTCAGTAATACGTATTTTGTACTGCTTATTATTTTCAGTTGTTGCTTCAGTCTCTCAAAAGAATTTCCACATTTGTAACTGTATTTTCGACTAAACTTGCTTGTTAGTTAAATAGTTTTTTAAACAAGTATTAAGATCAGAACAGTTTATAGAAGATTTGAAGTATTTATATATAATATAAATCTTAAATTATTTGGGTGTTTGAGCCTCTGGGAATCTCTGGAGAATAGTTGTTTTTTTCTTGGGTTTCAAAATCCCCCTGGGGTGGAGAAGGTTTCGAAGGGTGGAAGGTTGAGGAGATTATGATTTAGCCGGTGAATGTGTGTGGAATAGTTTTGGAGTGTAGGGTTCTACAAGGAACCCTTCAAGGACGGGAAGTAGCCGTGTATAAAAACAACTCTTCACATAGCCGAGCTGGGCCATCCCCTTCAACTCAGCGACCTTCCAACTAATAGAAGAAAAAACCTAGAGCTTGCCTAGGTCTCCTGCATCTGGCAGCAGATAGACCCATCTCTCTTCTTCCAGCTCAAGACCTCTACTCCGACCAAGATTACACTACTTCAACAGAAACCATAATTTACTTACAAACTTGCTTAAGTTTGTTGCTGAACCGACTTTGATAAAATTTGGTATGCAGCGGGGTAATGCCACAGAATCCCTCCACCGTGGTTTGGTTATTTGAGTATTGGGTTCATCTCGACATTTAGCCTTTACATTCAATAATTTACTTGCGATATATCCAATCTGTCTTATTCCATATTCGCGTTCTTTAACATGATGTACTACTCAAATGTCATTAAAATCGGACGAGTAGTTTTAAGAAATGTTGGTACAAAATTTAATGTTTAAATTAATGTTTTTTGATATCTGAAACGGATTTTTGATTACGGAATTTGGAGACCTATAAGTTGGATAACCAAAGTCCGTTCTTTAAAAAGGTCACATAGCTCGCTAAGCTCGGAAGCAAAAGTTTATTTGCATTAGGAAGATAAAGAGGTGGGCGGAGAAGATTGAAATTAATATGGAACTAACAATGGGCTAATTATGGCTTATCAAAAAAATTTCATCAAAATTTGATGAGTAGTTTTTAATATACGAGTTATATTCGAGGCAAGGCCGACCGACCGATAGATATATACAAGACCAAACCAAAAATAATCTATAATGTCTGGAACGGATTATTGTCTAGGAATTAATTTCTAATTATTCAATTAGAAAACTATAAAATTCTTCAAATGCTCCCGTTACCTTTGGTAAGCACGGGAGCAAAATGTAAACGTAAACACCATATTATACCAACCAATGAAAAAACGGTCCGAGACAAACAACTCAGACAAACTTTCGCAGCATGTACGAGCTCATAAATAATTAGCCCAGTGTTTTCCATTTATTAGTTTACGTAGGTACATTTAATTATTTTTGAACATTTTATCAAAATGTGTCACAAAAATAACTTATCCTTGACGGGGAATCGGTCACTCTTCGTCCGCGTTTAAAGCTATGTATTTTCTCTGAAACTAGATTTTTTCCAGGGAAACGGCTTGTTAGATTTGTTAACATCGTTAGATTTGTGTTTAAATGGACTACATTTTAGAAATTTTTAATCAAAATCTTTGGGATCATTTTATGAAATAATATTCCTTTCA
Organism: Gerris buenoi; assembly: GCA_001010745.2. Taxonomy (NCBI): domain Eukaryota; kingdom Metazoa; phylum Arthropoda; class Insecta; order Hemiptera; family Gerridae; genus Gerris; species Gerris buenoi. Next base: position 7,573 of record KZ653713.1, on the reverse strand, counting down.
TGTTTTTCAGAGTTTTTGGGGGGTTTTGCCCCCAAATTTGGAGTTACAATTAATTTCTTGATTTGGCCTAGGGTTATAATTTATACTTATACCCCGTGTGATTGATAATTTCATTAATCATATTTAACGTGTACACCAAATTTCGTCAAAATCGTCTCCTGTCTGCACCGACAGATACTTTTTAAAAACACCTTTTTGGACTCAGGGGACATCAAAACTTGTAAATCCATCGAAATCTCTAAATCGAATTTCCGCTTCATCACAATACTTTTTCTTTATGTGAGAAACTAATAAAGTTAGTCGCATTACCGTAAGAAAATCTTGAGGCCGAAAAATAAGTTAATAATATAATAGAAAGCATAGCTCTTATAAATAATCTACTGTTATTAATTTAACAAAAAATATAATACATATTTTCCGAAGGCATTTATATAAATAGAAATAGATACGTTAGAAATAGAAGGATGAATGTTATATGACATTTAAGTGACTGGGGTGTGAGTGGTACTTCAATAAAAAATAACTTCTTGGTTGTACTGACGTTATTCATGGAACATCTGGTTCAACTCTGTTGGATAGTTACAGCCGTCTTCTCCAGGATTAGTTATATATTTATCTGTACGTAAGAAGAGATTTTGGCTCTGTCTTTTTGCTTCTCAGATGTAATGTCACAGAGAATTCCTCGTCGCTCCGAAAGCATCTAGTGACATTAACACTGGTAAACATTGTTCCACGTCTTTGGTAGAGTCTGGTTTAAAGAAATGTAGGCTAAGATTCTCTTACATCACTGTTGACTTTAATTGAATCTAACTAGATAATCATTTAGAACAAACAACTTAACGTTGCTTCTAAAGGTCCTATGTGTCTTCTCTAATCTTTGCCTGAATTTCATATTTCTTCGAATTAGTGGGGTATTCAGTTATTGGCATTGAGTTAGACGAGTTTTCTTTGGGAATTGTTTCGTGCAGGTCTGTTTTCACGGCTTTCCTGATTTATTTATTTTTTTATTTTATTTTATTGATTTTGCTTCCGAGCTTACTGCAGGTAACGGAAGCTATGTGATCGTTCTGAAGAACGAAAAAGTTTTCGGTCTCCGATTTAAAAAATTCCAAGACAGAAATCCGTTTCAGACGTCAGGGATCATTTTTGGTTCCGTGTCTGTCTGTCGGTCTGTCGTTCAATTTTTCGTCTGTCGTTCAAGCATATCTTAAAAACTACCCGTCCAATTTTAATGAAATTTGACTGGTAGGCCATGAGTAGCCCGGTGTTGGACCCATAAGAGTTTCAACCTTCTGCGTTTATTTGCTTCTCTTCCACATGCGCACAAACATACATGAATTTACACCTATAGCTTTTTTTATTTTAACCTATAGCTTCTTTGATTTTTATGAAACTTTTCTAGTTCATTGAAAGTACCACGCAGATAGCCTCAGATTAATTTGAACCGTCTGCGGTCTTTAACTTTTGCTTAATTGATACCTTAATTCAAGTAAAAATAAAAACAATTTGGCTGATTAAAAAAACGGGAAAACAATTGAATAATGGCTTGTAAAAGCATAAAATCAATAAAGTACGTGATAAGATGCGTGGAATCTATGTGCCACACCAATTGGCAGTCTATATTGATTTTCTGTTTGTAACTTTGACTTCTTTGTTTCATATTATATTTCCTTAATACTCGGGGGGCTTAATACTTATAAGGGAATAAGGGTCTAATAGGATCGAATAAACATTTTTATCTACCACAAGGTTTTTTTACCAAGTCAAAAGGTTTATTCTGATCAGTATCCTTTCTTCCATAAGCTGATTTTTTCAATTACAAACCGGCTCTGAGCCTGATTATTTTCTGTGATCTTTAATGTTTATTTAGTTCTGATCAACAGGTCAGGTTATTACTGTACGGGGGTTATTACCCGGCCACTTTATTAATCTACTCGATGAGATCATCAATGTGAAACATGTCTCATATCTCTGGGATTCGAACTCACTGTATTTTGATATTGGTTTCAAAGTCGAGTATCTGCGCTAACCACTTGGTCACACCGGCCCCTTGAAGTTATATTTATTTTTTTATTGGTCGCTTTAATAGGGTTATTTTTGTAGAGATTTTGTTTGTATTATCTATAACATCTTGTGTTAATTGGTGATTGTTATTAATATTTATTAATGTTGATTATTAATTTATTAATTATTGCGTCTACTTATTTTCGTTGAATTTCTTCTATCCAGTCTAAAATATTTGTTCAATCTTTCCAAGTCCAGTACTGAACTTTAAAATTATTTGTTTTTTACTACGTTGTGATTCATTTATCTTTAAGAGTTTTCAATACTATATAAAAAGCTTGGGTAAACAGCATATAGACAACCTGACATCAATTTATTTTTTCCGTTTTTAAAATGATCGACTTAAGAAAAATTAGTATCGGTTTCCGACCAAAGAGGTTCATGTTTCGAAAGATTATAATCGTGGAAAGATCTTAGTTAATGACCGGGTGCAGTTGTCAATGCCGCAAATTAATTATGTATTAATTACTGCCGCTTAGTCAACATGCATGTCAAGTGTGCAACTGCAAGCTTTCCCAAGTATGCATTTGTGTACCGCCACCATCAGCTGCTCTAACGCCAAGGTTGTTAACATTCTGACGAATTTTTTTCTATGTACCCGTATCATTTCTTTCCACCAGAGTCACATGGTTTATCCCCTCCGTTAGGTGATATCTATTGATTGGCAACCAAGCTACTATTTTTACATTTCCTTTTTAATTTGAAGTGAAATTTAAATTATTATTTATGTAGACAAAAATTGAAATAAGTTTGACGTAATACAGTAATACTCAAACGTAAATCTGAAGTTTGTGTTGTATGGTCAAATAATGTTTTACTTTTCTTTCAAATATCATAAACATATTTGTTGAAATTTTGAGTGGGGTTTCAAATGAAAGGGATTAAAGATTATATTACTAAAATAAAAAGATATGACTCTTAAGGAAAATAATTCCTTTTCCGTTCCATTTTGTCAAAAAAAAATTGTTTTTACCCCAGAAATCCATATTTCTGCTGTTAATAAATTTTTTAAATAATATGAAAAATGTGCAGTAAGAATAGCAATTTGATCTGGTTACCTGATCCTAGGAAACTTGATTTTTTTCCTAAGTTTTCATTGTGAATATCTTTTATCGGCAGTTCATCTGCCTGTTAATAATTTCATGTTCACAATACCAACGAAACTATTTTTACTTGAGACTTCATCCACAACCATTTTATTATTTTATGTTTCGTTACCTTAATTTAAGTTGCATCGTAATTAATACTAAGTAAACAAAACTACCCATATTAATTCATATTTACTACTCTGACTGCATTAGAAAATTGTCAAACCACCTTAACAGAACTAACCGATTATTGTTTTAATTTATTTTTACGGTTTAGTGATGCGAACACCTAATAGAATATCGGCTGCCTTGTGATACGATCTTTTGGGGGTTTTTGGTTTACCATATCTTCCATTAGCTATATATAGAGTAATAGTATAAACTCTATTAGCTTTCTAGAGTTATAGTATAACTTCTATTAGCTCTCTAGAGTCAGTTGAACAGCGAACGTGTAGGTTGCATATTAGAGAACAAATCGTGTTTAAAATTTGAATGAAAAGTAGTTGTGAAACTTGTTTGTGCAAGCTTTCCACCCTGTAACACTCGATCGTTTCTCTCTATAGTTTTCCTATCCTCAATCGTATTTTAAACCCTTTTACACGCTAGATTTATGTATTAGTGTCGATTGTCCTAGTCTTATTCCGTTTATTCTATAAAATTCCATTACAAAATCCAAAATGCTTGGATGTGTATTTTCCCCCAACTCACTGCTTTCTGGGATCCAATACATTATTTATTGCAGTATTTTTATTTTTTGTTTTTTTATTCCATTTTTTAAACTCTTTCAACCTCTTTTATTTTGAACAACAAAACGTAAATAGAACTTTCAAATTTGACTTTTAAATGCTAAAATAACCTAATATTTGTGCTGTATGCCATTTTTTTGCTTCCGAGCTTACCGAAGTTAACGAGTTATGTGATCACATTCTGTAGAACGACAATTTTTTATATCTCCGATTTATAAAAGTCCAAAGCAGAAATCCGTTTTCAGACATCAGGGGACATTTTTGGTTTCGTGTCTGTCTGTCTCTATAAAGTTTTGCAAACCAACATATCTTAAAAACAATTCTTCCAATTTGAATGAAATTAGGATGGTTTGCGGGATTGTAAAATCAGCGTAAGCAAGGTATGCAGGGAAAACATTTATGCTCGTAAGTTGGAACTCTCTAGCGCGGGAAAGTGAACGCAGGAATTTGCTGTTTCGCGTACTATTTACTATAGAGTGCGAGAAAAACCACTTTGTGGAGCAATTGTGGAAAACATATTTTTGTATTTTTTGGTTCTTGATGTTTTATAAAGCGTGTTTTCCCCTTTTAAATTTAATATTATTTCCTACCTATTATTCATAATTTTAATTGAGTGTTTTAATTTTGTTATTAATCATATTTCTTTTACTTTGGCTTTTCAATCAAATTATTATTGTATTATTTAATTAATTTTTTATACCACCCACCAACTTATTCGTACAAACGATGTTTACCTAAACAAATAAATGTTAACACAGATTTAGTTTGTTCTTAAAGTTTCTTTGTCCTGGTTTTGTATATTATAATAATTTTAGTTGTGCTACTAGATGTGATGTGGGTATGAAAGATGTGTTGTAGTGTGTCAACTAGGAGGTTTATGGAGAGAGGTGGTGGATGCGAGTGTGCTTGCTTGTATCACGAGTATATAGATGTGTGTGTACACAATGTATTGTCTTTATATCGGGTTTATAAGGTATTGTCTATCAGTGAGTGAGGGGGGTCCCCGGGGTGTTTGCTAGAGATAAAAGTTTGTCTCCCTCGTTGCTGCTCGTGAGATGGGCAAGACGTGGTTCTATATACCATATATAAACCGGTCTCCTAACGCAAACAACTTACTGCTTGTAAACCTACACTCCCTCTAGCTTGCTTGCTCTGTCAGGTGCCTTACTTTCCCAAGGGCAATGCCCTCTCGAATCATCCTAAAACATTTATCTAGTCTTCAGTAACAGTTATGCAAAACTAATTGATGCGAAATTCTCTCCTTTCAAGTATGCATTTGATTGTGTTTATTATTAAGATCCGTTTACACGGTGATATTTGACGCGATAGCTTCAATAATGATAGTAACTATCACCGTGTAGAATACGTGATAGATTATGTCGTGACTAACTATCATCACATTATCTCGTCTAACGAAATAGTTGACTGCTCATCATGGCAGTCAGAGTACTCACACGGTAGATTCAAGAACTATCTCGCCAGATGCTGATTAGCTCATTGTTTGTTTATACTTCTCGTGATAACACATCTAAGAGGCCACAGTTGTGATCAAATTTTGTTGTTTACTATAATCTAAATATTGTTTGCAGTATATATGTATACTGCTCCTTTTTTGTATCCGAGTCAGACATGTTAGATACAGATATTACTTTGAGTACAAGACAACAATTTGTAATGTATGTTTACTCTCGCCGTGTAGACTTGTACCTGTGGTACACCTCCGACCTCCGCGATAGTTCTGTGACATGTTGACTGACGAGTTAGTTTTATCATAAGAGAACTCGTAGTTTTATCATCTTCATGTAAACGAGGCTTTATATAAGCTACCCTGTAATGATACAGACGCGTGCCTAAGTCACTCGATAAAATATAACATTCAGATAAAAAAAAAAAATCATATTCCTAAACGAAATTTATGTTAAAAAAAGTCAAATTTTATGTTTTGTTGGACCTATTAGATTAGATACAGATGCCAACTAGTACAAAATAAAATGAAATTTAAATTTACATTCTTGAAGGAAGCTCTAGGTTCATTATTTTACCTACTCACTATCATTGTCGCTAATCTACTTCTATTATTCATTGTCACAAATAATCAAAAGAAAAAACAAGAAATATATTTATTACAATTTATTAAAACGGGTAAGGAATGCATTATTGACAAACTTAAGCTTCAGAGCTTATTCGTTTCTGGTTAGATCAATGAATGATACATTATACATTAAATTTATGTTCAAAGAGAATGAAAACTCGTCATTCCATATAAAAATCATTGTATGAATTTATTACCTAAATTTCCAAAGCATTTTGTTTTGTCTTCTCTCAATTTCATTTTTATATTATTACATCGTAAATAATTCATTTTTCCATTATTTTAATTTAAAAGAAATTATTTACTTTATATTTTAACATTTTTCTGTTTCTTGTTACTCGTCGGCCTGAGAGTGAGAGTCTTGTTCTGCCCAAACTGAAACTTAATACGTTGCTGTTTTTTTTTTTTTTTCGTTACCTTTGTTATACTTATTTTTTGTTTCGTGTTTCTTCTTTGTGTTTGTTCGAGATATATCTCTAGGAATATTTTACGGATGATAAATGTTTTTGTTGTTAGGTGTTTTTTTACCCCCTTAGTTTCTTTACGACTTAAGGTCGGGGGGGTTTGAAGTTTTTGTGAAAAGTTTTATGTTTTGTTTCTTCTAAACTCGCTGTAAGAAGTTGGCTGACGCCCATTACCCTTGTGGCTGGCAAGTTGCTGTATTTTTTTCCTCTTCCAAGTTTTCTAACTACAGGAAAAGCTTAGCTAATGGACCCTTGATTTTTCTCTCGCTCTCAACTTTTTTTTCTGTTAGAAATCAAACATCTCAAAAAATCTTTTTAAAGCAAAACGGTTAGAACAAGTTTCAATGATGAAGTAAAGATTTAACTAGGTTCTTATGAGTTTGACTTAAGTAAGCTCTATTTTATAGTATTTATGAATGCCACTTAAGATACTTTAGTTTAGGTCATAGATTTTAACAAGTCGTGCTCATTTTAGTAGTCACTTTTGACATTGAAAAGACTGATCAAATTCAAATTTAATGAAAATATTAATATTGTTGGTATGTGGTATATTATTGTATATTCATTTTTAAGTTTTTGGTACTTAAATTCATAATACAGAAACTTTACATTTTAATTTAAATCAAATTATAATTAGTATTAACAACTGGAGGCAGACATAGAAAAATTAGAATCCAGCACGGGGACTCGAACCACGGGCCTCTATATTTCCAGTATAGCGCTCTAACCAACTGAGCTACACTGAAGAATAATTTCCTCTGTTAATTCGAGTCCCGTCGCTGGAGTCTATTTTTCTCTGTCTGTCTCTCGTTGTTAATAATAATTATAATTTGATTTAAATTAAAATATATTATTGTAGTGAAATTATATACAATTCTTTGACAATACAATAAGATTTTCAGATGCATTTGTTAATCATTGTTGGCTACAAAAACAATAATGTTTATAACTTAAACCCTTTAAGTATTTTTATAGCAATGTTTTTTTTGTGACTAAAACATTTAATTAGTTCGCTACAATGGTGGCATGTGCTACCAAAAAAAATTACGTGCATTTTTAACTATTTAAAATTTATTTAGAATAAATTTATTTAATATTCGTAGATTATTTAAAATTTAA
>KZ653711.1:12866-22957 GCA_001010745.2 Gerris buenoi | reverse complement strand
CATGCTCCGGCAAGTCAGACAAACAATCAAGCCAAGTTACAGTCAGTCCCAGTCATCAACCTCTTTCCATCTCTCTCTTCAGGCTCCACTCCATCCTGGGACCTCGGCCTCTCGAGACTTCTCTCACAACTTGCTGCCTTCTTCTTGTATTGTTTGGAAGACGTCACCTTCCCTTCTCTCTTCTCTCTGGGTGCAGTCCTATTCGCTGTTAATAGCTCTCTTGCGCTGTCTCCTAGGAATTTCTAGCGCTTGGAAGGGAAACCGACCTTGCGCTGTCCTTGGAGAATTTAGCGCCTGAGATCTGTTGGCAGTGGAAGGAGAGTTTGTCTGGCGGCTTACTGCGCTGGCCTAGCGGCATTAGCGAGGTAAGTCACAGGGAACTCCACCTGCATCCCAAAGAATCCCTAAACGGTCCTTTTCAGGACCACCGCAATTATTCATCCGGCGCAGATACATCGCGACCCACTTTCGCGTATCACGTTGCTCATTATATAGGGAGCCCGTGGCAAAAGCCCGCACGAATCCGACCAATGAGAGGCCTCCTAGGACCTGACTATAGAAAATCTATAGTACGTTCGACCGGCTTGAAGTTGGTTTTGCGTCACATGCTTAGTATTCTACTGCCGGGCGGTATCAACGCTCTGTGAAAGTATATACGATACACGTTTGTCTCCTTGTTTTCTTTCCATGCCAGACAAGGATATAAAATAAACTAAACCCATTAGTTCCTTTTAATTGTTTTGTTAACACAATTTGTTGGACTCCTAAAAAAAATTAAAATTTTTAAGGAAATTACAAAAAATAAATTAAAAAAAAAAAAGTTTGACTTATTTTTTCCCACATTTGAACATAAAAAAAAGAATGAGAAAGCCCCCTTTGTTAAAACAATATAGGGATTTTTGCCCAGGGTTTTTTCCCTTAGAGACCCGTTTTAAAATTTTAGACCCTTAAATTTTTCTGCTTAGCTGACCATAATGAAACTGTCTTTTATGCTTCAAGTAAAGAGGGTGTAACACGTTTTACCTACACGAAACAAAACAGAAAAAGTTGGATCTTTGTTTTGATAAAGTGTCACAAACAAAAATTTGTAAATAGTACAAAAATAAAGTGTATTCTTTCTTTTTATTTGTATTATTATTTTTTTTATTAAAGTTTTGTTACACAATTGTATTATATTTTTAGTTTTTATTTTATATAATATACTGTCTCTTATAATACAATAGTACCTAGGTTATAAAGAATGTAATTTTATTTTCCTCCGAATTAAAAAATTCTCTGACAGAAGTCAGTTTCAGACATAAAGGAACATTTTTATAATGGTGTATAATTGAAGCTTCTTACATTTAACAAAATATGCATATTGTCTGTCTGTTTGTCTGTATATCTGTCGGTCTGTTAGTAAAGTTTACGTTTCTCACAATAACTGGAGTAAAACTTGACCGATTTTGTTAAAATTTGGTATATTTGTTCCTTTCACTAAAACTCTGGCTATTTCAACAAAATATGCATCTCGTCTGTTTGTCTGTCGATCTTTCGTCTGTCTGTCAGTAAAGTTTACGTGTCCGAAGATAACATGAGTATAACTTGACCGATTTTGTTAAAATTTGGTATATTTGTTCCTTTTACTAATGATCAGGCTAAATCCGTTGGATAGCGTTTTCCGTCAAGAGTTTGCGCGTAACGCTCGCGTTAACGCGGCGTTAGAATATAAAATTGGAATTTCAGGACTGGGAAAAGATTCTATCATCACCTATTCGATGAGTGATTTTTTTGCAACTTACTAAACATAAAATTAGTTTCATTTTTTTATGAAAACAACAGCGACACCGCTATAAAGTGATAAAGATCGTTAGAACTATATATTATAGCGGACCTAAACGTTTAAAATAGTGGAAACAACGTTTTTACTGATATCATACGTTCTAACGAAACGATTTTAATAATACTTCATATACATCGTCAAAAGTATAATTGAATCAGGTATGCAAAATTTCAACTTGATACAAACTGAAGTTTTTGTGTAGTGAAGTGACACATTTTATAATATTTGATAAGGAAATGTCTGAAACATGTATTTATTGGAATAGTTGGAATTCAGGGTGTCTCCCTCACTTCTAGACTCTATTAAAATCATACTCTTTAATTATCACGTATTACCGACTCATTATGATTATCTATTTTTGCCAAAATTCAATTCATATTTATTACTATTCGCTCACTTCAATGATAGAGCCACGCGATGCCTAGTTATAACTACATTTTAATTTATTTGTATTTAAAATAGATGAAATAAGCAAAGTAATTGGGTAATTAAATGTAAGGAAGCAGGTGATATTAATTACCACTTATCACATAATTACATAATATCCACGAAAATGAGACCAACAAAGTTTTTAATGGAATCAAACATAGTTAAGCGTGACATCCACTGAGATAAAATAAAAACGAGTTAAACCCCGTTTTTTAGCGTTGTAAAAATCCAATTTGCTATGTAAATAGTTCGTTTTTTGTTTCTTCAAACATTCTTATGTAGCTTTTTGTTAGATTACCCTCGTTCCTGTGCTTTTTTTCCAGACATCTTTTGTCTTGCGACCTTCAGAAAGTTAAAGATTTACTTAGAGTTACTCCCTTCAAATCAGATTCAGCGTGTTTTCTTATTGTCGCTTCTTTAAGCACTGATTGTCAGGTTCAATACGTTTTCTTTCTTGCAGCAATTTTCTTTTCTCGGGTTGTCTCGCAGTAAATTACCTCGTTACAAAGGTTATGAAGTCCAATGTTAGCAGTTGCATATATTGAGTATATTTAGTGCATCAGTAGTTTATCTGTAGTGTATTCCAGTATATCTGTAATAATTTTTATCTCATTGTGTCAGTAGTATCATCTGTACTATGTATCAGTATATCTACTATATCTCAGTTTATTAGCAATATGTCTGTACTATACCTTAGTATATCTGTAGTATATCTCAGTATATCCGTAGTAATTTTAATCTTGGTGTATCAGTAGTATATCTATAATTTTTATCTCATTAATTCAGTACATAGTATAATCTGTATTATGTATCAGTATCTACTATTTCTCAGTTTATTAGTAATTTATGTCTGTACTCAGTATATCTGTAGTATAATCTCAGTATATCCGTTGTTATTTTTATCTCAGTATATCAGAAATATATCTGTACTATGCCTCAGTTTCTCTGTTGTATATCTCAATATATCAGTACCCTTTTCGGCCCGGCCTATAGTGTACACTGTCCTTAAAATTTCCAATTGTTGATATACTAAAATTGATCCTTTGAGCATATTTTATTAATAACATCAACTATGACCTAATCAATGTCAAAATTAGCCAATAATAGGCTTAGAACCACCATGTCAGAAGATGGACAACTATTTGGCTACCATGAGCCTAAAAAAGTGGCTCATAAAGCATTGCAACACCTACCAACCTAACTTATTATTAAAAAGAAAACCTTAGAAATTGGCCATCTTTATAAAAATTACCTAGAGGTTGTCATATTTTGCAGATGTGTGAAAAGTAGTTTTTCTATCGCTTAATAATCAAATGTTTTGTAGGTTGGACTAGCCTATACGGGGCATCATGTATATAGAAATGCAAAAGCTAACAAATGTAATGCATACATAAAGTGTTTCCTGATAAATTGCATTATATATGTATTCTTTTTAATTTCATTCTCTCTTGTCTGGAAAAACCAGATACGCTACACCGAAGCCCAGGTAATCTACAACAGATACATACGCCCAAGATTCCCAAAATCGACCTGTATACATCTGTGTTTCAAAATAGAGGACTGAAGATGGAAATTGTATTGAGAGAAAACTTATGAAATGAAGAAGAATCCATAATTGGTGCATTTTTACTTTTCCTCACTACTAATAGTAGGAAAAGTATTGTCTTCACAAAAAAAAGGCCGCCATTTTGAATATATCAATTTTTGAATTTTAAACTTTGACGGTTAATAATACCGAAAGTATAAATAGGATTTTGACATATAGCATATAGTTGGAACTGGAAAAAATTAAGGAACAAATATAAAAAAAACCCATGAAATTCTATTAATTAGTTTAAAAGTTAAAAGTGAATATAATTATTTATTAGTGCGATAATTTTGATGACGTCAAAGTTTGTTTACATCTGTCAAAATACCGCCAAACTTCAAATTAAATTAAATTTAGTTATTAAAAATAAGTTGTTTTTTTAAGAATGATAATAAATCAGTCTAATGCTGCTCCCTCCTGCTGCGGAGCAGCAGGAGAGGCCACTTTAGTGGCCTCTAAAATGAGGAAAAGTTCCGAGGTACCACGTACCCGATTTTTTTTTTTTAGTGTATTCGTAATTTGTCTGACATCAAAGCCTAAAAGTCCAAATATCGACACATCTTAGCATATTTAGGAACTCAGAGGTGTGTGATTTTATATTGACTGTCATATTTTGCAGATATGTGAAAAGTAGTTGATTTTTTTATCGCTTCATAATCAAATGTTTTGTTCATTGGCTAATATTATGTCTGGTTTTCGTGCTCTACCCACAAAAGAAACAAAAAAAAATTAAATGTGTTTGTTACACGACAGTAAACCTTTTTATTGATTCGTTAGTTTTTTCTTTTTATTCTGTCTTGGTTGTCTACGGCTCTTTCCTGCTATGCGATGTCTAACAGCCCATAAATCGTTACCCTACATGTTCAAGTTCTTGGTATGTGTTAAAGAGACAGGGCTTTTATGTTCCCATTGTCGACATAGTGGACAGGATGCAGACTCTCGGACAAGGATTCTGTAGTTAGAGTTTGTAGAAACAAAAGTTTAATGGTTTTCTTGTTAACGAGAATGGAAACTATTCTTTTCAACCCTTACTCTAGTCCCTTTTACTTTTAGTAACAAGTGGCGCCCAACGTGGGGTTCCGCGTTGGGGGAAAAAAAACGAGGGTTTTGTATTAAAAGAATTTTGCAAAAGAATAGTTTAATGCGTTCTCTAGTTGACAAAAGTAAAACTATTTGCATCCTCGGTTTAAAAAATGTAAATCAAAATTTAGTTTAAAAACTCGACAAAAATATATAATAACTTAAGATATAAAGAACTTTTTATATACTACGTTTTCAAATGGTCTGTTGAATCATATATGGAATGATTAATATATATTTTTCATTGTTATATAATATAATGTTAGTGAAAAAATAGTTCCGAATTTAAATCTGGTTGTCACCCACCACTTAATTAATTTATTTGTTTACTTTTCCTTTATCGCTGTCATTCAATGTTTACCTCTCAAATTAGAAACCTGTCAAAATGAAGATTGCCAAAATAATTGGATGTGACAAAACAAATAAAATAACTTGCGGATTTTTTTCCGAACTTACCTTCCATACAGCAAACTTGCTGAAAACGAATTAAATTCTGCTGAAAAATGACTAAAAGTAATAAAATAATGCATTGTCATCGTGTTTCAAATGTCTGCATTCAAAGTTTCAAATGTCTAGCTACTCGGGATGTTAGTTAAAATTCGATTGCAAGATTTGTACCGGACAAACAAACAAACAAGAAACCAAGTTAATAAAAACGTAGTAAAATAAACAAATACTTCAACACTAGGACTTTGATACGGTGGAAGTGGCTCGGTAGATAGCCATATTTATGTTAAATAATATATATATAATAATCTTGCTTATATAAACTTACAATTAGTTAAATATCTATAAAATATCTTTTTTAAACTGTGTTAGATGTTCGTAGAGTTCTGAACTTCTAGAACACTCATACGATCCTAATATTACTAATTTAATTGACTCATCACACAAAACACCATTCCGTAGCGACGAATATAAACTTTTGTTTGTATGGGACGTGTTAAGGGTGTAAGTAACTTCGAAAATAACAAGGTTATTAACATTTGGCTATATTTTGACCATCTTCCTGGTCATATTCATGCCTAAAACATCGAGTAAAATTGATTTAAAAATGTGTTTTTACAAATTAATATTTACGTAAATTAAACATTACTCAAATTTTAATTTAAATTATGTATAACGGAATAGTTTAGATAACTATATAAAGAATATTATTTTGGTAGCGGTTCTTGTTGGGTTGTGTCATGAATGATTTTGCACGGGGCATTTAATTGTCTTTAGTTATAATTTTAGTATATTAACGTAACGATACCAATAAATAATAATAATAGTATCAGTAGCGAATTGTTATAATAGGTTTGTTCCAACCACACTTCAAACTGGTTTGGAACTGTCAGACGCATGCACAACGGACCACAATTGATAGTTTTTCGCTAATGCGCATGCGTCGTACAGTTTGAAACTAGTTTGAAGTGTTGTTGAAGCAAACCTTATATAACAATGACAGTTGATTGCATCTTGTTGTTCAAATGTTATTCTGTTCTGTTATAAAATAAATATACCACATGAGCTGCTCTGTTATCTGAGCTCTTGTAATGTGGACTGTTATTTGATTACAGTTATATTTCATTTCAATTTCTCCATTAACTGTTATTCTCCAATAATATGTTATTTTGAACTGTTATGTCATTTTCAACTATATTAATTTATACTCTATTAACTTTTAGTGCTAACTTTTACTCTAGAACTATTATAATTATCTTGCAGTTTTTCAAGCGTTAGCTTGATTTATGTTTTTTCGTAGAGTTAAAACTTCAGATATTAATTTTTATTAAATTACGTTAATAGAATAGAAGCTAGATAAGAAATAACTCACTAGACCACCAATTATGCAGTATAAATAAAAGGCCTGAAGATGCCAAGAAATGGGAGAATAATTGTCAAAATAAATGTTAAGTTATAAAAAATTGTAATGTTTATTTAATTATCATCTCTGCTGATAGATCATGAAGATTATGAAAATATTTGGAAATTAAACGGATAAACTGAAAAATAAATTATATATGTCTTCGGTTATATTTTGTTTTATTGTCATTGGTTATGTTCAGAGGTTTGGTTTAAAAATCAGTTAAAAAAAATCAGTTAAAAAAAGTTAAAAAATAGTTTGGGTTTTAAAATCATTGTTCACTAGCGCATAATTTTAGACATCATTGGAGTTATCCACAGGAGACAAGGAGTACTTGATAATACTTCTCTTGTACTAAGGAATCTAAGGAACTGATACGAGATTAGAGTATAATTGTTTACTTGTCAGTGTAGGNATCATACACTTACATACATCAAATTAATTTATCTGCTGGTAATTCGTAGTTGGCTGGGAGGTTAAGAACGAAAAAATTTACTTTTTATATACTGGATTTTTAAATTTTTTGTTGGATCATATAAACCTGACCATTCTATGTATTAATAGATACTTTTTTTGTAGATAAACACAAACATTAGACAAAATAAAAACTAGTAAACCATGGACAGTTTACTCACACAAAAATGGACTGTTATAATTAAATAAAGTTATTAATCATTAGAAAATAATGATAAATAAGTTCAAATTTTACATATAAGTTATCAAAGCAACAAATGATCCCGGCTTGAGTTCCTGAAATATTACTGATTGCATGTAATAATATACACAGTAATTACACTGTTGACTGCTGTACGTAAAAATTCGTGGTACACCGAAACGTACCCCTAAGCCGCAAGATTATACAGGAGACAAGGAGTACTTGATAATACTTCTCTTGTACTAAGGAATCTAAGGAACTGATACGAGATTAGAGTATAATTGTTTACTTGTCAGTGTAGGTGTTGTAAATAAATCTTAGGAAGTGTAAAGAGAATAGAGTATAATTGTTTACTTGTCAGTGTAGGTGTTGTAAATAAATTACTAATTACTTAAATTAAGAAATTACTAAAAGTATTAGATATCTTCTATTGCTAAAAAGAAAAGAAGTAACTAAGATAAATCAAGAAAAGTAGTATCATTGAACTTATTTCACAGAATTAACAAATATAAACAAATAATTTTAAAATTAAAACGTTTATTTATAAAATACTACTTATTAAACTATAATATAAAATGTTATAAGATAGAGTTAATAGTATGAACTGATATTGCCAACATTATAAAAGTAAAAATTTTGATGCCTAGGCAGTAAAATGTTTCCTTATTTTACCGCCTAGGCAGTAAAATAACATTTCTCTGCCCGAAATCAGTTCAATAATGCCTCATTTTCCTGCCGGAAGTAGATAAATACTATTAAGCAATAACACATTATTCCTATTTTTATTTTCATTTTATTGTATTTTTCTTTTCTTTTTCTTCTTGTTTATTTAAAGTTCTTAGGCCAATGAGACAAAAAAAGTTTATGCCAACACTCTCTGCTCTTTCTATACTTTCTGTATTCTGAATTATAGCTCTTTCACGAACCTACACTGTATTTCAGAATCAATTTTTTTTATATAATATGTATGTATTACAATATGCTGTTTTGGGCGAAAGCCTGTTGCATTACTTCTGAAATAAATAATTTAAAATAAAAAAAAAATAAAAAAATAAAAAAATCTTAGTAAGTGTCAGGAAAAAGAGTATAATTGTTTACTTGTCAGTGTAGGTGTTTTAAAGGAATCTTTGGAACTTTAAAGAGTATAGAATAGAGTATAATTGTTTACCTGTCAGTGTAGGTGTTGTAAAGGAATCTCTTGAGAATGGAGCTCTTGCCAACATGTGGCCCTCCTAGGATGACTAGCCTAAGTCGTTCGTGTTCTGACGTCATGACCATGACGTCACATCACCTAGGTATAGCCAGATACTCCACCGATTTTGAAATCGCACAACCTGAGAACAGAATAAAAGTAGAGAGAATATTACTAAGAGAATTGAGTTAATAATAANATTTTAATTCATATAATCTAACTTAGCTCTAGACTTTAAGTGTTATTTGGTAGTTTATAAACTTATTAATTTAAAATAATAATAAATTAGATGTATAAATTATGTAAATTAGATGTAGGTATAAATGGATTAAATTAGATGTATAAAAATAATGCATTAAACAAAACACATTCCGTAGCAAAACAGGGATACCTAGCTACTTAATACATTTTTGTCTGTCTTTCTCCCTGTTTGTTTAGTACTAATATTAATGCTCTATACATAGTTTTCTATTGCTTCTGTGGTTCGATTCCTGGAGAGTGTACATTTTTATCTGTTTCTCTATTCCTTGGATCATTCTAAAAATGACTGACTGACTAGAATGGCTTGTTTTTTTTAATTACCTTGATATATTTTGAATTACATTGATATATTTTTGACTTATGTTGATATATTTTTGAATTATGTTGATATATTTTGAAGAAAACTATAGTTGGCGTTCACTGTGATGTAACGAAGTGTGCATGTGATAGGTACAGAAGATGTGTGCATGGTGAAGACAGTGATGTGAGCATGTCTGTGATAGATCCTTCATGTTATGTCTGCAATTATTGACGCATGTCATGTCTGGTTATGACGTTGAAATCTATCACGTAACTCTGAAATTAATCTAGTATCTAGTGTTTGATATTAAGATGTGTTACCTTAAATAAATTCACTTGTTGTTATATTTAAACAATTTGTATTATATTTTGATGTTAAAGCAATAAAATTTTAGTTAGATCGTAGAAGACAAACATTTGGGGGAACGGTATTGCCCCCAAATTCAAACACAGCCGTGCCATTCTTTACTGGAACCATCTCTAGGCATTTTGGACACCTCTCAAATATTTCATTAAAGATACTTAGATATACATGTATAGAATTAATTTTAAATTAGAGTTCATTAAGGCTAATAGAAAAGCCGGTTATGGAAAATTAATAAAATATATATCTTGTGCTACTAGCACTTTCTCGTAGAGAACTTTGAAACTAAAGCCTTTTTTTAGGGTTAATTGGTAAAACCAAAAAAAAGAAACCCTTATAGTTTCGTTCCTGCGTCTGTCCGTCTGTCACTCTGTACGGTTCCAATAACTTTTGAACCAAAAGAGATAAAAGCGTGAAACTTACCAGTATTAAAGATCGTTTTGACGCGCACACAGGAAAAATATAGAGAACTCAAAATAATCAGCTGTTCAAATTCAAAATGGCGGATAATTCACATCGCGAGAAAAAAATATTTTTTTTAAATTTTGAGT
>KZ653710.1:37981-53293 GCA_001010745.2 Gerris buenoi | reverse complement strand
GGGGGAGGTAAGGGGGGGGGAGAGGGAGGGAGGGGGTAAGCAGGCTGCTGAACAAGGGTAAAGAGCCGAAACTGCATTTATTACCGGGAAAATGTAAAGCAAGAAAAGTTATGAATTTCAATGAGCTTCCCCCTCCACCTTCTCTCTCGTATTTGTGAGCTTCCCTCTCCACCTTCTCTCATATTTGTGAAAACAATTTATTTCCTCTTGGTCTAATGTAGAGAGCTTTTTATTTTATAAACTACTTTGATTGAATATTTATTCTTTTTTTATTTTTAAAAATTTAAAACTGTTAAATATTTACTTTAATTTTTATTTCTGCGTTATCTTCTATATTTTATTTTATTTTTTCTTTTAGTATTTTTAGGTAAAGAGGTCAATCATTGGCTTACATATTTAATTTATTTTTGTTTCTGGAGCTTACCGAAGGCAACTGCAAGCATCTTGATTATTCTGCAGAACGAAATTTGTTTATGCCTCTGAATTCTGAATATAAAAAAAAGTGGTGTCGCGGGACACCCGGTAGGAACGAAGTTCCTTACGATTTTCATTAATTAAAAATCACACTAAGTATACGATGCCAACTATTTTAACTTTGCGGAGATAAGGAAAAATCTATCTATATTATTAAAAAAGTTATGTAAACAAACGAGTTCAGTAAGAGTGCAATACAAAACCTGTGTGTGAAAGAGTGCGAAAGGAGAAAAAGGGGGAGAAAAGAGGGCACTTGAAAGTGACATACTATACTCTGGGTAGAAAGAGTGAATGTGATTAGACTGGTAAGAGAGAACTTGAAAGGAGGTATATAAGAATGTCGGAGAGACAAAGAAAGTAGATAGTAGTGGGTCTACCCCCACCAGCTAGCCGCTGTTCTACACTACACTATACCTAACATCTTCACCTTACCCTTCTCATTCCATTACGACTATACACACACCGTGCAAAAAAGATCGCTAAATCAGTCTTTCTCAGGAATATTCTCAACAGTCCTTTTCAATACTTTCTATAGCTAACGTGATATTTTACACCAAGTTATTGTCGGACACGTAAGCGTTACAGACAGACAGACGGACTGACAGAGAGAAAGACCTTCACCTTATAAATACTGGATTCAGGCGTTCCCCCGTGATCAGTATTACGTTTTTCCCTAAACTCCAAACCAATGGCCTAACCCTGGTTCAAACCAATTCTGCACAATGAAAAATATTTAAAATTTTGAATGTCATTTATAATCGATAGAAATTGGCCTCTTGTCTTAATTGAAATTTAGTAAGAGCATAGCTTTGAATGAGTGTAACAGAGTGGTTAACGTATTCGCACCTCTTACCTTAAACTAAGGTGAAATAGCCCTCATATTTGTTGATGGTTCAAATTCCAGGGATGTTGGAAATGCTTCACATCGTTGCATACTAAATGGCAGTGTGAAGTGGTCTATCTCTACCATCATGTGTTATCATAATAATGAGCTTATCATATGTTAAGTCCGTGTGTGTTCAATGGGCCCACGTAAGCTTTCATCGATAGAATCCGGAAATTCGGATTCTCCCCACGAAAGACGAAAGAAAGTCTCAACTTCGGGCAAAATTTAAATATTAATTTTAGCACTAAGTTTCTGTCCAATACCATTAAAACCCATTAATTTTTCTTATAGACTAGTAATAGGTCCTTATAAGGGTTCGTGACAATAAATTCTTCACATAATTTCAGTTCGGCAACGTTTCGGCCTGACCGGCCATTTTCAAGCCTATGAATGTACGTATATTTACTCATTATAACTATAATAAAGAATATTAATCACACATCTAAAGAAGAATAAGTTACATTACGTAAATTTACCTTATGATTACACACTTGAGGTAGTAGTAGTCTAGTACTTCGTACAGGTAGGACGAACCACTTGTTGGAACCTTGCAATTAGACCATGACTTAGGCCCTTTTTGCGCCCCGCGGTGGAGAGTTGCAGCCACTTCACACATCGTACATATTATGTACATTGTACCGCCGAAGCGAGTATGATGTGATCAATAGTGAGTCCATATAAATCAGAGTGTCACGGCGAGGAATCGAACCCCATCTCGTTCCACTCATGATTCAGTGATGGCCGAGCAGACGTGGTTTTATCCACACGGCTACGCTATCTCTTCACACACTTGAGGTAAGTGGAGTCATAATTCTGAAAAAGATACAAAACATAAAGGAACTAACATTCCGTCGTCCACTAACATATTATTGCACTGCCTATCTCCTACGTGCGTTTTGGTAAATGATAACAATTTATTAACAAGTAACAGGAATAACAANTAAAAAAAATCATTAAAGTAGCTCTCCTGAAAAATTCAAATGTGGCACATAATGCCCTTTACCTACCATAAACAGATTTGTATTTAGTTTTTACATAACCGCTGAAGATATAGCAAACATGCTGAAACCAGTATGGAAAAGTGTTAAAAATACTTGTGATTTCGAAAAATTTAAAAAAAAAAAAAATATCATAACAATTAAGCAGTGTATTATCTAATAAATTGGATAAATCAAAAATTAAACGAAATAAAATTAAATTGCTAAACTAAAAATACGAATAGTGTAATGACACTATTTATCAGACAAATAATAAGTAATTTCCTTGCTAACTACAAAGGTTTCACTTCCGCTTTCTGTTTTCTAATTTAAATTTGCCCGCCTAGGCGTATTATATCAATTTTCATCATTAATGAGTATTAAATTCTTGTATTAATAAGCGTGAAATGTTCACCCGCAGACTCGGGTAATAAATCACGTAGGATATCTATTTACCGTGGGATATTTGATACAGGCTGCTCTCATAATGTGATGTGATAACCTATAAGTATACTTTCCATCATTCTGTCGAAGAGGGTAACCTCGTGGAAACAAATAAAATAATAATGACTATAAATAAATTTATCTAGCTTTTAATTGTACATTAGTTTAAATATTTTTTTTTTTTACTTTCTCATAATATAAAGAGAAATTATTGTGATAGCGCGAAAGTTCGATTTTAAAGATTTTGTTGGATTTACACGTTTTGAGGTCTAATGAGTCCATTTTTTCTGGTTTGCAGGTGCAGACGCTTGGAGCCTAAACTACAGGACCGATTTTGATGATATTTGATGATATTTGGCATATGTGATATGAAAAACCATACCCCGAGGAGAAATCTAGAAATGAATTAAGCTCCAAATGCGGAGACGCTACCCCCCGATAAAAAAACTCAGAAAAAACTATTTCTTGGAAACACTTTCCGATCTTGATTATAATAATAAATAATAAATTCTTTATTGATGTATACGTATAGAGATTAACATATTGATATAATATATATTTTAACAAACCCAGTACCAAACAAAATTTATTCATTTTTATGATAGATAATTTACAATTATCTCTGCTCAAAATTCAATATTTTATTCGAATTTGACATGAGTTCATAATGGGATTAGCATAGAAATTTAAATAGTCCTCAAAATTGACCACTAAAAGCGTCCGAATAGTCGTTATAAGTATATATTTATTGGACTAAAATTTTTTACACAATAAAAGCAATGTATCATTTTCTATTTTTTTTTTTTTTTGGGTTTTTAGTCCCGTTCGACAGCTCATCGGGTCATTAAAGGACGGGGGTTTAAGCAGTGTATTATCTAATAAATTGGATAAATCAAAAATTAAACGAAATAAAATTAAATTGCGAAACTAAAAATACGAATAGTGTAATGACACTATTTATCAGACAAATAATAAGTAATTTCCTTGCTAACTACAAAGGTTTCACTTCCGCTTTCTGTTTTCTAATTTAAATTTGCCCGCCTAGGCGTATTATATCAATTTTCATCATTAATGAGTATTAAATTCTTGTATTAATAAGCGTGAAATGTTCACCCGCAGACTCGGGTAATAAATCACGTAGGATATCTATTTACCGTGGGATATTTGATACAGGCTGCTCTCATAATGTGATAAGTGATAACCTATAAGTATACTTTGCGTCATTCTGTCCAAGAGGGTAACCTCGTGGAAACAAATAAAATTATAATGACTATAAATAAATTTATCTAGCTTTTAATTGTACATTAGTTTAAATATTTTTTTTTTTTTTACTTTCTCATAATATAAAGAGAAATTATTGTGATAGCGCGAAAGTTCGATTTTAAAGATTTTGTTGGATTTACACGTTTTGAGGTCTAATGAGTCCATTTTTTCTGGTTTGCAGGTGCAGACGCTTGGAGCCTAAACTACAGGACCGATTTTGATGATATTTGATGATATTTGGCATATGTGATATGAAAAACCATACCCCGAGGAGAAATCTAGAAATGAATTAAGCTCCAAATGCGGAGACGCTACCCCCCGATAAAAAAACTCAGAAAAAACTATTTCTTGGAAACACTTTCCGATCTTGATTATAATAATAAATAATAAATTCTTTATTGATGTATACGTATAGAGATTAACATATTGATATAATATATATTTTAACAAACCCAGTACCAAACAAAATTNACTATAATAGCTAGAGCTTAGTGCTTTTTTCTAAAGCTTTTTTAAAAAAAAAACTTTTTTAAAGTTCTATTTTTATTTTGTTCATACCTTACGGATACTATTCTGCCTTATGTAAATCTTTTTTTCCGGTAAAATGGCAAAAATAGTTCAATTTGCATTTAGATAGACTATAACTGGAATAATTTACTGGAAAATTGAACAGAAAATATAATTTATTCATGAAAATTGAAAGAACCTATAGTTTAGCAATTTTTTTTTAGACAATACATGAATTAGGAGCTAACTGTTGGATTTTAGAAATTATTTATTATTTGGTTTTGTTTTTATTTATAGTCAAACCTGTTTGTTTTTAAAAATGACAGAATTTTCTTTGTTATTATTAAATTGCATGAGTTTTGTTGACTCCTAAAATATAATCCCTTTGGAATTCTTTTCCCATAAAGTTTTCTCCGGCTTTTTTCTATTCGGTTCTTTTCATTAGTGGCGACCGTGACAGGACTGCTGACAGACAGCAGTAAATTGAAGAAAATAAGTTAGAAAAAAGAAAAATGGGATATGGATAGCAATATCGAAGCTATAAAGAAACAAAGAAAAGGCACTAGAACATCGGTGACTTTCGCCTTGAAGAAGCTGGACTCACTTCTAGTTGCAGAAGAGGAGGAAGGAAAAGTACAGGCGCTGACCGAGACCTTAGTCCTTTTAGAAGGCAAAACTAAACGGTTGTTTGAATTAGATCGACAAATTTTGGAAGGTATCTCGGCCGACGCGGTTTCGACTGACAAGGACATCGAAGATGAAATCAATTATTCTGAAGAATACCGGGAGGAGTACCTCATAAAGAAATGGAGAGTTGAAGACTTTGTTGGGCGATCAAATACTGGCGGCACTCCGAAAGAACACAAAGAGGCGGATAAACCGGGCAGGAAAAAGATAGTTTTAACAAAGTTGGAACTCCCAAAATATGAAGGTAAGTTACTAACTTCAACCAATAACGATAATAGCAAAACTCTTAATGATAATGTAAATAAAATCAAGCCAGAACCTATTGACTTAACTCAAAATGGCGATACCGACTTAGTTTTACCAAATAATTTTGATGCTATTCCTGAAGAATGCAGCAAAACTTTCTCAGATAATATCATTGGAATCAAACAAGACCCTATAGGCTATATTCAGGATGACATTGCAGACACCTTAATTTTACCAGTTGACCATGGAGATGTTAGAAATTACATTGATGAAGAATTCCCTGTCTCAGTAAAACAAGAACCTGAGATAGACCCCCTTTATATATATGATTTGGACGATAAAGTTATTGATGCGGATAATTCTCCATTTGAAATCATAGATTTATCAGGAAGCAATGACAATGATTTAACTCTACTTCCTTCTAAATCTCGCCGCCTTCACATTAAGAAATCAATCAAGGCTCTATCAGTTCTCGACCAGTATGATAATGGTTATAAGTGTCATCATTGTCCTTATAGAGAGAGGATTAAAAGCCGATTGAAAAGACATATTGAAAACGTACATTTAGGCTTGAAGCGCCATCACTGTAAGATCATCAAGAATAAATACAAGGATAAGTTTACTTTGAAAATACATGTGCTTGCTATTCATGAAGGTCTGAAACCTTACTCTTGCGACATATGCGATTTTAAAACCGGACATCATGGTGTTATTGACAGATACTGGATGACACATCTTTTACCATTCTAAGACTTCCATACAACGTCTCCAAGCTTAAGGGGGAGGATGTTGGATTTTAGAAATTATTTATTATTTGGTTTTGTTTTTATTTATAGTCCAACCTGTTTGTTTTTAAAAATGACAGAATTTTCTTTGTTATTATTAAATTGCATGTGTTTTGTTGACTCCTAAAATATAATCCCTTTGGAATTCTTTTCCCATAAAGTTTTCTCCGGCTTTTTTCTATTCGGTTCTTTTCACTAACATTGATTTCTCAATTTTTCCTAGAAATATGATATTTTTAAACATGTACGTCACATTTTATCGAAATCGATCTAGTAGTTTAGACTTTAGACCAGAGTTGCTGACTCTACGGCAATTACCGTAAACATACGTTAAATCTTAGTCAGGTACGAGCACAGTAACTAATTATTATTCATAACAGTATGGCAAAAATAAGGTAATCGGCCGAATTATGATTTCTATTAGCTACCATAAATTAGTTGGAACGTAAGAAGCCTGATTTCTTAACTGATTTTACCAACTTTGTTACTCCTGGAATTTTTTCTCAATTCTCAGAATTTTTGCTAGCCCGATATTTCGACGAATTCCCTGTCCTAATTTTCCAGTCATTTTTTTCTGCTATTTACATTTACTGTGGCGATCGTTTGACGTTTCAGTTCAGTTGTCTAAGTTGACTATAAAACGTGAGCATATCTATTCAAATATAAAAATATATAACTTTATTTATTTCTGCTCGATTAATTTGCAATATAAATTATAGACATTGAAGAGAAACGTGAAATTACATAGAGCTTAAACTAATATTAGTACTTTACGTAATAAGTTTATGTAAACTCTCTTGTGGGTGAGTTAAACTAAACAAAAAGTACATCAATAAAATAGCTTTGTTGTATGTCCCATTTTAAAGAACAGTTTTTTTTTTATTGGTTGGAAATATGTTTTAAATATTTTATAACACAAAAACTTTGGACTCTAGACCAGAGTTGCTGACTCTACGGTAATTACCGTAAACATACGTTAAATCTTAGTCAGGTACGAGCACAGTAAAGGTGAAAACACACGGGATAGAAAACTAGAGTATAGTTTTGCTATAGTGCGACTATAGCTGTGTGACCGATCCGTATAGTCCAAACTATTCGTATAGTTGAGCTATACGCTAGTTTTTTTCAGCTATAGTATAGTAGAAAACTATCCCTATGTGACCACCTTTATTATAGACTATACGAAAACTTGCAGCTATACCAACAAGAACGGATAGCGTATAGTTGATAGCTATAGCAGTTTTTCTACGTTTGTTTTCTTTAGGCCTTCATTTAAAAAACAAAAGTGACGGTTATAAATAATATAGTGACATTTCAATGAACAATTGAATTAAATTAAATTTTAAAATACATTAACAAGTATAGTGTTGATTCCTTCTCGTGTGGCCCCTCTGTATAGTAATATTTCTGTATAGCGTATAGTTCGACTATAGTATAGTAAATTATACGTATAGCTGGCTAAAACTTGAGCTCATGTGAACATGTCAGCTAGTTTACTATACCTATAGTAAAAACTATACGCTAGTTTTCTATCCCGTGTGTTTTCACCTTAACTAATTATTATTCATAACAGTATGGCAAAAATAAGGTAATCGGCCGAATTATGATTTCTATTAGCTACCATAAATTAGTTGGAACGTAAGAAGCCTGATTTCTTAACTGATTTTACCAACTTTGTTACTCCTGGAATTTTTTCTCAATTCTCAGAATTTTTGCTAGCCCGATATTTCGACGAATTCCCTGTCCTAATTTTCCAGTCATTTTTTTCTGCTAATTACATTTACTGTGGCGATCGTTTGACGTTTCAGTTCAGTTGTCTAAGTTGACTATAAAACGTGAGCATATCTATTCAAATATAAAAATATATAACTTTATTTATTTCTACTCGATTAATTTGCAATATAAATTATAGACATTGGAGAGAAACGTGAAATTACATAGAGCTTAAACTAATATTAGTACTTTACGTAATAAGTTTATGTAAACTCTCTTGTGGGTGAGTTAAGTCTGAGAATGGTTTACATAATCTATTAAAACGAGTCTAACATCATCTGCAGATCTAGGGCCCGTCCACTCCAAGCCTTGTCACAGTTATTTCATGCAAACCGTATTTGACAGGTTTGTTTCAGAAATACGCTTCAGTTGTTGTTTCAGAGTTATTACGCTCAACAAATAGTCCTATTTAATTTATCTATTAAAAGCTTACGTCTGGTGAAGAAAGACGATGATAAAAACCTATTAAATAAATCTTAGAAAAAAGCTTAGAACATTGTCATAAGATGACATATTGTCAAAATATTTCATAATTGTATTTTTATATATTTTCATAAATGGATTATATCTTTACAGACATCGTCCAATTTCTTACTAATTAAAGGTCTTTCTTCTAAATATTTAATACATAGATTTCCTCTTGCCCCAGCCCCAATAATGATTACCAATTACAATTAAAAATACCCATAATGCCAATTAGTGTGGCACATAGCTTCCTCACGTTCTATATTGTATACTTTAATGATTTTATACTAATTATTGTCAAATTTATTTCATTTTACCAGGCTTTTTAAAAATTTCAACATTGTTTTAATTAATTATAATATCAGTTTAGCAAAATGCATAGAGTCACCGTCGATTGAAATTAATCTGGGCCATCTGCAGGCTACTGTCGACAAACAATCCAAATTTCATAAAAATCAGCTAATTATGACCTTCCAACCAACTATCATTAAAATTGGACGTGTAGTTTTTAAGATACGCTGGTTTGGAAAAAATGACAGACAGACACAACAGACGAAATAGGCGAAGAAGGTTAAAACTTATATCGGACCAATAATGGGCTAATTATAACTTACTGTGACATATTGTGACAGTGTGACATATTGTGACAGTGTAATTTATAAAAGTATTGTGTTAAGTTTGTCTTGAGATCTGAAAATAAAAGAAGTTCGGTGCGATTGATATTAGTCTTACTTATTCTTAAACTTAATTGTAAAACTATTAAAACGCTACATTGGTGGCAGCGGTAAAGTGAAACGAAATAATAATGCCAACAAAAAGAAAAGTTAAGCGAAATTCAAGTTGCGGCGATGAAGAGAAGTCTGTTGAAGCTAGTGGATCGTTAGAATTGAAAGAAACGCTTAAGAAGCCAGTAATTCAGCCAAAGGAATTCGTCAGTGGATCTTCATGGTATGAATTTATGCAATATTTCGAAAATATTAGTAAGGTTAACAGCTGGACTGATAAAGCTAAAGCGCTTTTTTTACCCATATGCCTGACAGGTGAGAGTTTGGATTTATATAATGATTTACCCGAAGAAATAAAAAATAATTTTAAGTTAATGTCATCAGCATTGGGAACAAAAATTGATCCCCCCGCAAGAAGAGAAATTAAAAAAGATGCTTTTAATAATAGGAAGCAAATAAAAGGAGAATCCCTGAATACATTTGCTGGATCACTCGGGAAAATGTACAGAGATGCATATACAACCGCCAGTGATAGTCAAAAGGAGGAATTGCTAAAGGAGAGGTTTTTAAAAGGCATCTATGATAAAAATGTAAGGTTACAGGTTGCCTTATCCAAACCTGGAACATTTGAGGCAGCATTAACACGAGCATTAGAAGTGGAAACAGCGATGACAGTCCATGGAGAGGGAATGGTTGCTCAAGTAGAAAAACATGTTCAAGAGCAAAGAGAACCAGCAAGCCAGATAGAAAGAAGTGACGAAGTCATTAAATTCATAAAAGAGCAAAAAGACGCTCTTCAAAGTTTAACTCAAGCAGTTACATCGTTAACATCTCAGGTGGCAGTTATGGCAACACAGGGAAGTAGGAGTAATCAAGGAAAATTTGATCGCCGAGCGTTGGTTTGCTGGCAGTGTAACGGTAGAGGGCACCCCATGAGACTCTGTCCTCAATCAAAAGCAAAAGCGGGAAACTAACTATGACCAACAAGAAGGACCGCAAGTTGGCCGTAGCGTATGAGGTCCCATCAATCCAACACAACCGGGAAGGACAAAGAAACACCGTGAAGGTGGAAGTTAATGGAACAAGTGCGGTTGCTCTCGTGGACTCTGGGTCAACTGTATCCATATTAAACAAGGAATTTGCCGAGAAATTAGGGGTCCAAGAATATAAAATTTTAGGTCAGCAGTTGTGCACAGCTAATGGTGGTCAAATTGAGACTCTGGGATCCATTGATGCCACTATCATAGTTGGAGGACAAAAGTACGTTCAAAATTGTATAGTGGCAGACATCTGTTACGAGGTAATTCTTGGACTTGATTTTTTGGAAATGAGTAGTGCCTGTTATAAATTTGGAGAAGGTATCTTAACCATTGGATCTAGATATTTAAAACTGGGAGAAGAGTTAAAGCCAGCTTCTAATACTGTGATGCTTGCGGAAGACATAGTGGTTCCAGGACGGCACGAAGTTCTTTGCTTTGCTAAAGTAGATTCCAGCGAAGGGTCCGAAGTTACTTTCGAACCTCGGGTAGCTGCGATGGAAAAGCACGAAGTATGTTTGGCTCGAATATCTGCAGTGGTTCACAATGGTCTAATTCCCATACGAATTTTAAATTGTTCCCCCAAGGAAAAGAAGTTGCATGCCAATACTATTGTTGGCTACACTGAGCATATTGAATTATGTTTTAATATAGAAGAAGCATGTATGGAATCAAAAAACCTAGAGATAAAAATAGAGGAACTGGTTGACATAAATGATACAGATTTGACCATCGAAGAAAAAAATGATTTTACTTTGCTACTTAATCAATATCGGGACATATTTTCGACAGGACCTACTGACATGGGACGAACAAAATTGACAAAACACAAAATTGATACTGGTAATAATCCACCGATCCGACAACCTCCTAGAAGAGTGCCGTTAGAGAGGCGGCAGGAAGTTTCAAGACTATTGGAAGATATGAAGAGTCAGAATGTCATTGAGGCGTCTCAGTCCCCATGGGCTAGTCCTATTGTCCTTGTGCGCAAGAAAGATGGCAGTACAAGATTTTGTATAGATTACAGAAGGCTCAACAATGTCACAAAACGAGATGCTTATCCACTACCTCGTGTGGATGACATCATTGACAATCTTGTAGGAGCAAATTATTTTTCTTCGCTTGACCTCGCATCGGGGTATTGGCAAGTGGAAGTGGATCCGCAAGATAAGGAGAAAACCGCATTTATCACTTCGGAAGGACTATACCAGTTTAAGGTGCTACCATTTGGACTGTGTAACGCCCCTGGTACTTTTCAAAGGTTGATGGATGCTGTTCTCGGTGGCCTTAAGTGGAAGGTAGCAATGGTGTATCTGGACGACATTGTCATATGGAGTAAGGATATCTCCGACCATTTGGAAAACCTTAAGTTGGTTTTCGAACAGATAAGAGCGGCAAATCTAAAGTTGAAACCGAAGAAATGCCATTTTTTAAGGAAAGAGATAGCGTTTCTTGGGCACATCATCTCATCAGATGGTGTCTCGACTGACCCGGCTAAGATTAAGGCAGTCTCAGAATGGCCGGACCCTATGGATGTTAAGGCACTTAGGTCATTTTTAGGGTTTGCTTCTTACTACAGGAGATTTGTAAAAAATTTTGCCGAATTAGCAGCTCCACTGTTTAAAGCAACAGAGAAGGGCCGAAAGTTTTGTTTTGATGAACAGCTAAGAAAGAACTTTCAGCTGCTTAAAGAAGCATTGACATCTACGCAGATACTCTCTTTGCCAAGAAATGAAGGGGAGTTCATTGTCGATTGTGATGCGAGTGACGTCGGACTAGGTGCGGTTCTCAGTCAGATGCAAGATGGCGTGGAAAGGGTTATTGCGTATGCTAGCAGGGTATTGAACAAGGCAGAGCGGCGGTATTGTACGACACGAAAAGAAATGCTAGCTTTAGTTTTTGGGATTCGGCACTTTCAAGTTTATGTTTATGGAAGAAGGTTTACCATGCGCACAGATCACAACTCACTAAGGTGGCTACAGTCTTTCAAGGAACCTGAAGGTCAAGTGGCACGATGGCTCGAGATACTAGCTCCCTATGACTTTGAAGTAATACATCGACCAGGCTCTCGTCATGGAAATGCTGATGGTTTGTCAAGATCTTGTCGGCAGTGTGGGGCAGACCAAGAGGATAGTGAAGAAGCGGGAAGGATGAGTTGTGCTGTATCATTCGGAGCTGGCGAGTTGGAAGACCTTAAGGAATCGCAATGCCAAGATCCATTGCTAAAAAGATTTCGAAGGTGGGTACTGGACGGTACCCGACCAAAGTTTGTAGATATCAAAGGTGAGGGACCCAAAATGTTAAGTCTGTGGAGCCAGTGGGGGAGGCTTGAGATGAGGAATGACATCCTACAGCGACGATGGGAAGAAGAAGGCAAACCTGCCAGATACCAGATAGTCTTACCAGCCAACAAAGTAGACCTAACTCTTCAAAGTTTGCATACAGGGCCGACAGGGGGGCACCTAGGAGTAACTAAAACTTTGGTAAAAGTACGAGATAGGTTTTACTGGCCGGGGCACCAACAAGACATAGAAAACTGGATTAGAACGTGTCCAGGATGTGGATCAACAAAAGGAAAAAAAGGTAGGGCTCCTTTACACCCAGAAGCCTCAGGATTCCCCTTACAGCGGGTAGCTATCGATATCCTTGGGCCGCTACCATTAACGCCCAGGGGAAACAAGTACATTCTCGTTGTAGGTGACTATTTCACAAAATGGGTTGAAGCTTATCCCATAAAAAATATCGAGGCTGAAACAGTGGCGACAGTATTTCTAGAAGAGTTCGTAAGTAGACTTGGTGTCCCTTACGAGCTGCACTCAGATCAAGGAACCCAGTTTGAGTCTAGCCTCTTCAGTAGTCTGACAAAAAGGCTAGGGATAGTAAAGACTCGCACTACACCATACCACCCCCAGTCAGACGGTATGGTTGAGAGGTATAATCGAACCCTCTTAAGCATGCTGAGACAGTATGTTAACGAAAAACAAGATAATTGGGACTGCGAGATTCCCCTGGTGATGATGGCCTATAGATCGAGTCAGCATGAAACTACGAAGGTCACGCCATTTTATGCAATGTTTGGGCGCGAAATAAACCTTCCCATAGATGTTATGTTCAGAAATGAAGTTGAAGAGGGAACTTTGCATGAATTTGTTAAAAATCGGGCTAAGCAGTTGGAAGAGGCATACAAGTACATAAGGGAAGAACAGCAAAAACATCAGAAATGGCAAAAATATTATTATGACCAAAAAGCGAGTCAAAGAACTTATCAGGTTGGGGATCAAGTGTGGCTTTGGTCACCGCAAGTGCGACGTGGTAGAAGTGCCAAATTCCACAAGCCATGGACAGGTCCGTTTACCATAAAACGAGTTATTTCAGATGTTACAATTCAAGTCCAAGTACAGAATGCACGCCGCAAAACCGTTGTGCATATCAATAGACTGAAACCATACCAAGCTTGAAGCTTATAAAGAAAGGAGGAGTGTGACATATTGTGACAGTGTGACATATTGTGACAGTGTGACATATTGTGACAGTGTGACATATTGTGACAGTGTAATTTATAAAAGTATTGTGTTAAGTTTGTCTTGAGATCTGAAAATAAAAGAAGTTCGGTTCGATTGATATTAGCAGTCTTACTTATTCTTAAACTTAATTGTAAAACTATTAAAACGCTACATTACCGCCCAAATTTCAATAAAATCAGATCAGTAGTTTTTGAGATATATTAGATTGCGAAAATTGAGCGACAGACAGACAGACGGACACTGAACCAAAAATGTTCCCTGATGTCTGAAACTGATTTCTGTCTTGACATTTTTGAAATAAGAGACCTAAAAATTTTTGGTTTTTCGGAACGATCACATAGCTTCCGTTACCTTCGGTATGCTCAGAAGAAAAAATAATAGAAATAATCCCGGAGGGGTCAGACATGTTTCACACTGATGATCTCATCAATAGATGAGTAAAGTGGTCGGATAACCCCCGTCCTGTAATGATCCAATGAGCTGTCGAACGGGACTAAAATCAAAAAAAAAAAAAAAAAAAAAAAATAGAAAATGATACATTGCTTTTATTGTATAAAAAAATTTAGTCCAATAAATATATACTTATAACGACTATTCGGACGCTTTTAGTGGTCAATTTTGAGGACTATTTAAATTTCTATGCTAATCCCATTACGAACTCATGTCAAATTCGAATAAAATATTGACTTTTGAGAAGAGATAATTTTAAGAACTAGTGTAAAATTAGTGAATAGTTTGATTTTTAGAAGTATTAAGTAATATTATGCGGTTAGCAGTAAACCAGTCAGAGGCTGTTTCTTGAGCTTTATTTAGAAAAATGTTGGCCTCATTCAATGTTTTAGCTACAGTCGTTATGGAGCCATAGACAAACATTTTATCTTTACATTGTTTTTATTTTACTTTCGAGTTATAGTTTTTGAGTTATAAACTGTTTTTAAAGTCACATTTTCTCTCTTCTCTCTTCTTTTTTATAGTCATTCGAAGAGTGGTGGAGAGGTTAAGATACTATAATATGATAAATAAACTCAATGGTGCTATAGTTTTTAAAGTGTCCCCATAATGTGTTTATATACATATAAATATATGAATATATTTATATTTATTGTGTGAACGACTGAACTCATACGTTGATCTATGAAGATCTTCATGTGTAATGTAATGACTCAAGAATGTCCATATACTTCCGGTCTAAATAAAGACGTAGGACTTTGTTTTTAAATCTTCAAAGTATAAATGAGAATTTTAAAGGAATCTCGACCACCAAGGTACTGGCTGACGGTTGCAAGGCTCACTGTTGACAAAATAGAATTGCTAAAATCGTATTTTGTTTACTAATCTTACCTCCAACCGTCAGTATAAGGTTGTGAAAATCAATGGATGTCAAATTTTAAAAATTGACAAATCAAATCCAGTTTTAATGTTTCCAGAAGATCACTCATTAAATGGCTCATTGGTAGCATTTAATAGCTTCCTTACTCACCATCTTTTGCGTGTTTCTTTATGTATATATATATATATA
>KZ653709.1:48855-61601 GCA_001010745.2 Gerris buenoi | reverse complement strand
GGATCCAAAAATGCTCCCTGATGTCTGAAACGAATTTCTGTCTTGGAATTTTTGAAATCGGAGACCTAAAAAATTTTCGTTCTTCAGAACAATCACATAGCTTCCGTTACCTTCGGTATGCTCGGAAGCAAACCCATATTTTCCAGTTTAATATCTCAAGAATCCAGAATAATACACGGTTTAGAATGTACATATCTCCATCCTAAAGGAAATTTATTTCTGTTTTCTTTAAAAAATATAATCTGATAATCTATAAAACACTAAATTGATTTATCTTTATATAAATATATATTAAACAGTGTTGTTTGTTTTGCTTAAAACAATGCAACTTATTTCAGGATTATTTGTTCAACAAAACTTCTCTACAGAGGTCAAGTTCAACTATAAAGTTAGTTTTTAAGAAAGAACAATGAAATCTTGTTTTTCTTCAGAAAAGTCCGGGAAATCCCACGCAACGAAAAACTGGTTGAAATAATGGCGCCTTTTAAGATATCTTCTATTATGGTCGNACGCCTGAGCCGAAGTCGAGGGTGGAAAGGTTTTATCGAGTGCAGCAAAGACACTTTAAGCTCGAGTTGCACATTACATTTTTCCTACAGTTAGTTTTTAATCTGTAAATAAAATATAAAATAATAAGAGTGTTCATCAACATGTAAAAGGTTTTAAGATATCTTCTATTATGGTCGTAAAAAAAGATAATTTTGACAGTCCCCTCTTAATATTTCATTGATCTTTAGAAAAGTAAAGAAAACATGGAAAAAATAAGAATTCTTCTATCTCTTGCTCCTTCTAACGATTTCCTAAGGAGAAAACTAATCACATACTACGTTATACCTAAAACAACTTAGAAAGAACTGAAGTTAAGAATTTTTATATGTACAACATATCATTCATTAAAGAAAAGTTCATTCATTTCATGCCTAGAAATAGTAAGGGTAACATTGTCTGGAAAAAACATGAAACTTGTCTTATACCTTCGTACCTTCCTGAACGTCAAATAAAATATTTGAAACATACCCAACATTTATAGGCTGACCTTTATGGGTTAGGCTCTGGAATTTGGCCCTTTTTCCACGGTCAGGTTTTTGCGGGGATGAATAATTATACAACCGTAGGTTGTAAAAGATAACCATCATTGTAAGAAGCAAGAAAGCTGTGTGTCAAACAACTAATTAACAGACTTTTAATTAAATTGTTGCATAAATTACATCCGAATTTTGAAGAACAAAAAAATTTGTATGTCTTCGAATTAAAACATTTCAAGACAGTTTTCCCTTTTAGACATCAGGAAACATTATAACCCCACGTCTGTCTGTCTGTCCATTTTGCGAACAGAAAAATCGACCAATCTTAATGTAATTATATGAACAAAAATCAATTCAATGTTAACAGATTTAAAAATAGTCTGCCAAATAGTGTGGCACGTACCTTCCATACGTCGTATCGCAATTACTTTAATGATACTATATGCTTTTACATCCCAAAATTGTGTAATTTATTTAATCCCCTCCCCCCAATTTTTAAACCCGCCTAAATTATTTGGTTTTTACACGAATACAAGCTTCAATTTAGCTATCAACAACCCAAAAAATTTTCTTCAGATATTTGAAAATAAAAACTGTATGCACGATTGGAAAAAATGGACAGATAGGTGAAACGTATATGGGACCAACGTGGGTTTATTTTGACATCTAAATTTCATTAAAATCGAATGAGCAGTTTTTAAGAAAATATATTGGTTTTTAACAATTAAACGACTAATAGACAGACCAACACACTGCCACGAAACCAAACATTTTTGCGCGACTATCAGTGAGCCTAGACGCAGAACGGAGACAAATTAAATAAATTTGACTACATTGGGCTGTAAAGGCCCCCATACACACTTCAACTTGTTGTCCAACTTGGTTGAGTTGTAGTTGAAGTTGGAGTGTGTATGGGCCAGTTGAGAGACCAAATCACAAATTGAACAACCATGTTAAACACATCAAAACTCTTTTAATATTTGTAGGGGAAGTTAATATTGTTTATCTACGATGGATATGTAATATAAACATTGTATCTCTGTTCCTTCCATACGTCGTATCGCAATTACTTTAATGATACTATATGCTTTTACATCCCAAAATTGTGTAATTTATTTAATCTAAAAGATTTTGAACTCATTTGAATCTTAAAGATTCTCGACATTTCACCTGAAATAAGGTACTGCCATTTACACTATTATCTAACTATCAACACATGAAATAAAATACATACACAAGACATTAAATACATGAAAAAATAGACTGCCAATTGGTGCGGCACATAGCCTCCTCCATCCCCACATTAGCTTCCTCTCATCCTATCACGTACTTCATTGATTTTATACTGTTACAAACCATTATTGTCTAATTTATTTAATTGTTTCTCCTGTTTTATTTATTTTTACTTTCTCATATAAAGAGAAAGTATTGTGATGGCGCGAAAATTCGATTTTGAGATTTTGATGGATTTACACGTTTTGAGGTCCCCTGAGTCCAAAAAAGTGGTTTTTAAAAAATGTCTGTCCGTCGTCTGTCGTCTGTCTGTGCAGACGCCTGGAGCCTAAACTACTGGGCCGATTTTGACGAAATTTGGCATACACGTTCAGAAAAATCATACCCCGAGGCGAAATCGAGAAATGAATTTTAACTCCAAATTTGAGGGCGCTACCCCCCAAAAACTCTGAAAAAACACGAAAAAAAATTATTTCTCGAAAACGGTTCNCCGCATATATTGGTAGTGCGAGTGTATTGACTGAAAAACATCAACCAGTCTTTTGGTTGTCCGTCAAATGTAGGCAAATCCCGCCCAATAGATTGTCGGATCATTAATTTAGAAATGTTAGGTTCGTCTTGTTGATTTTTTCGAATTGGGTTTCCTAGTGTCTCACAGTATTGTTTATTTTGACAACCGTGGCTACTGCATCCAGATTTATTATGTCCATCTTGTCGGGCCTCCCCGTCCACGTATTTAAATGTTTCTTGATTTTTGTTTCGAGTATTAGTGTAGCTTTTGTCAAGTGACCGTTCATTTGGCCGGTTCAGATCCTGGACCGGTCCATTTACTTCAGCCCCCTCCCGTATATATGAATTATTTGTTTTAATATACTCACCTATAGTGGAGCAAGACTTCTTTGACGCTCGAGAGCCTGAGCAAGACATGGCTAGAGCCGCTTCCTTCTCTTGTATAGCGATAAGTCGATCTAAGTGCCGTTCTTCAGCCTCCAATTGTCGGCGTTTACGTTCCGCTTCTTCTTCTTCAAAGTTAAGTCTTTTCTGTTCTTTCTCCCGTTCTAATTCAGCTAAAGCTCTCAGATGTTTTATTTCAGCTTCTCGTTTCTGCGATGATGTCAAACTAACCCCCGATCTCTGAGATTTACGAGATTTTTCCGTTTGGCTGTCTGCCTTTCCCTGCTTTGATGAGTCGTCTCCCATCTTATCAGCTAAAGGAATAACGGGATTTTCTCTTACCTTTTCGAAATCGGATGGTGAATATCTGTCTGGAGGTTTTCCAAAATTCGAACGTTTTTCTCTTTTGTCCATAGAGCTAATTCTTTTGATTTCCAAAGGACCACTAAATGTACGCGCGTCTCTCGTGTCGAACTGAATTAAAGAACTGTTGAAACACAAAGATAAAGGTACTTAAGATACTTCAACTTGGAAAAAGAACAAAATTAATCTTTTTCGTCTTTAGTAAAAACAAGACAAGACTTTTCTTTTTATTTGTCAACAATGTCAAAATATTGAAACAGGTTTGTTTATAGAAAAAATAAATTAAAAAAATATAAAAATTAACGTTGCCCAAACACTTGTTATTAAGAAAAGGTCAGACTATACATAAAAGTAAATTTTATACACCTCAAAACACACTAACAAAAAGATATTAAAAAAATACAAACACACATATACAACACAAGGATGTTTTACTTTAACCTTAATTCTTACTATGTGTAAAACCGAATAGTCAATATCTACCTTTCTTCCCTTCCTACTAATACCTTTACAGTTAAACAAGCTTTCGGATAACAAGGGTCAAAATACTTCCGGATACTATGAGAATAAAAGAAATACTAAATAAGAATAAAAGTAAATTGGTATTTTCAAATTGGGGTTATCCGCAGGAGCTAATAAGGAATATTGTATTTTTTGAGCGAAATAAGTATTTTAGAAGAAAAACCTCTTTACTTATAACACTTCCGTAATTACAGAGTAGAAAATAATTAAGTTAATTAGTCAAAGGTCTATTTATGTTAGAACGGTTGAAGACTTGAGCGGTCCGAGTAGAGATTTCACACTCTACCGCGCCACATACGGGGATAGTTGTACGTCTTCCATATGCGGAAAGGAGGAAAATGTGCTTTTTAAGGCACCAAGGCAAAAAAAATGAATAAAAAATTGGAAAAAAATCCGAGTTGAGAGATACAGATTCGTTTGACACATAAAGACCCCGCGCCGCTTCAAAACTAACCATGTGTATGGGAACTCAGATGGTCCGGTGTGGCTCGGCGAGCCCTGATGGACTTACGACAAGTTTTAAAATCCGTGTCGCAGAGCCTCGGAGCCAATACTACAAGGCTCGGCATCATTCCCAGCGCCGAGCTATAGCTATGCATTATATTTTTGAACCACGATATCATAAAAACTAATAGGTACTTACAAAAATATTTTAATACATAGTAAAATTCTTTGGCTCTGAAACATTAATGGAAAAAGTACAAAACATATAGGTCCTCTGTAACTGAAAACAAATAGTATATGTTCTCGTTAGACAAACAAATGGACACACGGTTGAAACTTATATGGGACCAACATTGGGTGTTTTAATCGACCATTAAAATTTCATTAAAATCGGACGATTAGTTTTTTAAGATATGTGGGTTCACAAAAATTGAACAACCGACAGACAGACACGGAACCAAAAATGTTCCCTGATGTCTGAAACGGATTTCAGTCCTGGAATTTTTGAAATCGGAGACCTAAAACTTTTTCGTTCTTACGATCACATTGCTTCTCTTACCTTTGGTAAGCTCAGAAGCAAAAATTACGATATCTCCGGATCCGCAATTGCTTTGAAATTTGAAGTTTGCTTCCTTTTTATTACTTAAAGATTTTTTGAAATTATTCATATGTAGATATATAGAAATAAGGGATTCCACAATTGACCACTAAATATTCCCTAAATTGTTATTCTCTTTAGATAAAGTTAATTAATGACATTGATAAACACATGACAATAGATTTCTTCCAAATACTGAATGGTTATAAGTAGGGCTCGGCATTTTGCATATTTGCATATATTTTTTGCGATATGCCCAAGGTGAAAGAAGGCCAAATATGCCATATTCAAGCAATTTTGTCATTCTAAATTGAAATTTATCGTGCATATATTTGCATATATTCGCAGTTTTGGGAATAAATGCATATATTTGGCATTTCATGACAAAAGTAATATTTTCCCGTTTTTTAGGGTTTCGTTGGTAAAACCAGAAAAAAAGAAACCCTTATAGTTTCGTTCCTGTGTCTGTCTGTCTGTCACTCTGTACGGTTCCAATAACTTTTGAACCAAAAGAGATAAAAGCGTGAAACTTACCAGTATTAAAGATCGTTTTGACGCGCACACAGGAAAAATATAGAGAACTCAAAATAATCAGCTGTTCAAATTCAAAATGGCGGATAATTCACATCGCGAGAAAAAAATATTTTTTTTAAATTTTGAGTGGGGTATCAAATGAAAGGTATTGAAGAGTAGATTACAAATATATATACCACTTGGGGGAAGTGTTTAATTTTCGGCGCCATTTTGTCAAAAAACATCGAAATTTTTCGTGTCCCCCCCCCCTAAAACCGTACTTGCGCTATTACTAAAAATATAGAAAAATATGCAAAATGTGCGGTCTGCTGGGCCATAGAAAAAATAAGATTAGCAATTCGATCTGATGTACTGGAAATCCAAGATGGCGGATAATTCATGTCATTATTTTTTTCTTCTTTTCCCAGCACTTATTATTTAATAGTTTAACTGTTTTGAGCGCATTTTAGTGGCTCAATTTTAGATTTTTTCGTGCATATGTATAAATGCATATATCGGGCATCTTCATGCATATATCGAGGTTTTATTTTGCATATATTGCCGAGCCCTAGTTATAAGATACAAAAATACAATAAATACTGTAATACTCTTAACTTGTTACTATATTAGGTTAAGTGTGACCCCCTGAGAAGAGGCTGAAATATAACATAGGTAAAACAAAGTTTATCTTTCTAGAGTTAAAAACCAATTGCACATACATACTAATACATACTATGAATGTACTAAACCTTATCACTAGAGAAGGAAAAATAAAGAGCTTTCAGCCTTCATAAGGTCATCATCGGATCCAAAATACAGAAGAAATAGTTACATTATAATAGGAAATAAAAGAAAAGA
Source organism: Gerris buenoi (assembly GCA_001010745.2). NCBI lineage: Eukaryota > Metazoa > Arthropoda > Insecta > Hemiptera > Gerridae > Gerris > Gerris buenoi. The sequence continues at coordinate 55,151 of KZ653709.1, read as the reverse complement.
AGGGTGAGCCTACTTCATGGCAGAGATCGACATAAGACTAAGACATGAGTCTGAGAACATAAGACATATGAGTCTTATGTCGATCTCTTATATGAAGTAGGCTCACCTTTATCTTCTTTTATTTCCAGTTACAGTGTAACTATTTCCTCTGTTCTTCGGCACTGATGATTGCCTTATGAAGACTGAAAGCTTCTTTGACTAATAAAAAGTTTTAATTTACGCGAAGAGACAATTTTTATTTTTCCATAGATAACCCATACATAGATGACCTCCATAGACGCTCCCATATCTAACACATCACTCGAGAGGTTAATAAACAAGTAACGACAATATTGTCACGAGAATTATAATTATCGTCAGTATTAATATGGTAATAGTAAAATCACTACAAACTACATATTTACAAACTTTTTCAGACTCCTAAAATAGCTGTTAACAGTACAAGGTGGATCAATGAGGTCTCCTTTACTGGATAATAAAAAACATTACAAGATACACAAACATCCACCAGAGAAGCCTGTTATCAGGCCGTTACCGAGGTATACTGTGTCATAGAACCTTTACTTTCAATAAATAAATACCCAACTGATTCTCAGACTTAACAAAGGTCGAATACGAAAACTTAAATGAGAATATGTTTAAGTTAAGTTTGACAAGTTAATAACAAAAGTTTTACATGATGTCAAGCCATCAATACACAAGATTACTGGACCGGCAATAATGCAACACTAGCTTGAATTCCTGGCCTAATCCACTTTCTAATAATTCTCCTTTCCTTACAACTTTACCCTTAATATTCTAAGCATTTTGCTTCACTAGGTTGCGTTTCAAATAATTTTTCGTGAGGTTTTACTTCTTTTAAGCACTTGACTTTTAACAAATATACGCTTTTTAACCATAAAGTATTTCTACTTTGAATTGCCCATAAAATATTTCAACAACAATTTAATAAAATATACATTATAATACTATATTATAGTGGACGAAAACACAGTTTCTGACGATAATTCTGTAGTACGATTACTATAGTAATCCACTCCGTTACGGTTTGTTGAAAGTAGCCCACTACTATAAATCGAAATCGATCCTATTCTTATAAGGCCATTCGTCGAATAACAGAAAATTACGTGCGTGAATAGGCAGACTAATTTATACTTATATTAGTATACCCTTGTGACGTTGCTCAAGATTGTAATAAGTTGGTATAATTGAGCAAAGAAGCTAAAAAGTATACCTAAAGAGTGGCAAAACCATACAGGCTACTTTGTTGAAGCGAGCTTCTTACATTCAACGAAATATGCATCTTGTCTGTCTGTATGTCTGTTCGTGTGTAACGTTTACGTTTCCGACGATAACTTGAGTAAAAGTTGACCGATTTAGTTGAAATTTGGTATACATGTTCCTTTTACTAATGCTCATCAGGCTAAATTCGTTGGACAGCGTGATCCGTCCAAGAGTTCACGCGCAATGGTCGCGTAAACATGCGCTTCAAATTTAAAATCGTTGTTTCAGGACGGGAAAAAATTCTATCATCGCCTATTCGATGAGACGAACATTTTTTTGGAAAAACCAACGACACCGCTATGAATTAATAAAGATCGCTAAAACTATTAAAGCTGACCTAAGAAAACAACCTTTTTACCGATAAGTAACGATTTTATTAAACATTTATATACATCGTGAAATACACAATTGAAACAGGCGTGTAAAATTTCAACTTGATACATACAGTAGTTTTTGCGTATCAATGTGATACATTTTATAATAATTGAAGTGAAAATGCCGGGCAAAACTGTCTGCGGACAAAAAGTCGCTAGTGTGCGCCTATAGCCTTAAGATTGTTAAATCTATTAAAGCGGTCATAAACGTTTAAAATAGAGAAATCGACGTCTTAACTGATCTCTTACGTTCTAAGGTACCGATTTTAATAAAACTTCATATACAAATATCGTCTAAATTACAATTGAAACAGGCATGTAAAATTTTACCATGATACAAGCAGAAGTTTTTGTTTAGCGAAGTGATAAATTTTATAAAAGTTGAAAAGGAGTATTTAGTAAATAGTAAGAATGTAGGTGGAACCCCTACTACTAGAATCCCAATTACAATCATACTCATTAACATTGAACACATCATGATTATCTCTTTTCTCAATATTCTATATTTGTAGTTGGAGTTTATACAGAGAATAACAGAAAATGAGGGGGCAACACTAATTTTAGATACTAACTATTAAGGTATGTTTAGTCCAGTTTACCTTGGGACAAAGGGATATTACACTTTTGTTTTTAAAAGGGTGAGTAACACTCTAAAGAAGAACATCATACACTTTTTTTTAGACTGCTACTTACCTCTGTCCTTTTTATAAGAAGAGTAACAATCAAAAGAAGTGCCCAAGAAATAACAATTTTAAATCAAGAATTCAAAGAAAACTTGAGACCTATCCTGACAGCAAGTTTATCCAGCGTTCTAGTCACGTTCTTGCGGGTCCTATGGCCCAATTCTTGGTGTTCACACAACATCCTCATATAAATGGATACCTACTTAAGTGAAGTGGCGTTTATGCGGTAAAAAATGTCAATTACACGGTGAGTTAATGGAGCAGTACGCTAGCCCCGATTCATCCATTGGATAGCCGTTGGCAGGCTTAAGTCACGCGTTATTATTTTACCCTATTCAAATGCACAGCCTAATAAATTAACACAACTTAAACCCCCACACTAATAAATTAAAAAAAATATTGATAGCAATTACGCATGTCTAAAATCTCTATCATAGAATCCTCGCTCAGTGCAACTATTAGTTCGACTTAAAAGTTTTTCATTCTTTTCAAGTATAAAAATAATTTTTGACACGTAAATTTAGAGAACAAAAGAAAATATTTGCAAGAGAGAAAAAAAGAGTAAACAAAATTGAAAAGTCAAAGAAGCAAATTAATCGAATGATAAAGATTTGTAACTGATATTAGTGATTCAATGCGAGGCCAGTTAGCAAATAATGGTATGTAAAGCTGTTTTGTAGACTTTAAGTTTCAATACAAAGACCAGACGATAATAATGGAAGGAGTAAAGAAGATCTTCAGGTTAAACATGAACGACCCGAGAAATTTCACAAAGTACAGCAGTATAGAAATGATGCAGGTAGAACAGGAGTTACAAAGAGAATACTATAAGATGCGCATACATCCACATAGTAGGTTCAGAGTGTTCTGGGAAACATTCTTCTGCGGTTTTTGTTTTATTAACCTAGTTTCATATTACCTCTTCTACGTCATATATAGATACTCGAGCTTCTGCCTATGCTATGTACTCACTCTATCGTTGGCTGATATAATCATCGTAATCAATATCATTCTTAATTTTATAACGGGAGTTTATACAAAGGAGCGAGATGGAGCCAACATGACTTTAAGAACGATATGTAAGCAATACGTGCGTTTGGATTTCATCGTGGACATTATAGGTTTAATCATGGGATCGCCTCTGCTATTACTGGTCACACCGTGTTATGAGTTCGAAGATCACTGTATAGAAATTTTCTACGTGTTTTTCTTAAGATGTTTCGGTCTGTCTTTCAGATTGGGTTCTCCTTGGAAATATTGGAGGGAGAGGATCAGCAAGTACTATTTGTGCGACGGATTGGTAAGCAGAATCATATCGTATTTATTATTTTTCCCCGTTGTCCTAATTCTACTGAATGAAATAGCCATCACACTTAACTACGAGTGGGATGAAGATTATAGAATCGGAACTACCACGTACCAAGTGGTAAACAAGTTTTTCGTTATGGCGGTCGGAATTTGGGAAAGCGGTGATGTGATCCAAGTTAGATCCAGTCCTGATATGATAACTTTAGACCTCTTACTCGTCCTCTTTCCATATATCAGGTATTTCCTTTTCACAACTGTTTTGATTCTATTTTTTTGGTCCCGACAAGGATCTTTGGACAGATACAACGAACAGTTCGACAACCTTAACCAATATCTGCAGCAAGTCAGATTATCGGAAAGACTTAAGTTACGGATAATGGTATTCTACAAAGAGATATGTCAAGAAAAATTCTTTAGCGAAAAAGATATAATAAACAACGCCTCGTCTGAGGTCAAAGAGGATATAATCTCTTTGAAAATAGCTCAAATGAAGAAAGAGATACTTTTATTTGAGTATATACCTTTGGACGAACTTATATTGATCTGTAGGCATCTAGTTTACGAGTTGTACTTGGGAAACGATGTTTTAGCCTACAGTGGGGCACCCCACGACAGAATTTACTTCATAGCACGAGGAACCATCGCAGTATACAATAACATCGCCAAGGAACTGCTTCATCTTACGGCCACTCAACACGTCATTCTAGCCGGCATAAATCCAAATTTCCCCAACGTCTCTTTTAATTACATCGCATGCGAAACATCTGTGCTTTATTCCCTGTCTAGGTCGGACTACACCTTCATCATAGACTCATGTCCTGTCTTCAATGACCTCTTGGCATTCGTCGGTGAAGCAGTGTCTGAAACGGTACAGTTCGCAAAGGAAAAATTGGATAACTTAGAATAGTCCAGTCAAATTGGACACATAAAAGGAGCTCTTCCTAGCAAAAGGTCATATAGTTCAACTCTTTTTTAAATGTTGTTAAGACGTAACCCAATAAGAAACCAAGTTTGCAGCTTCCGAAAATTTCGGACTTTTTTCGACTTTTGCTTAATAATTCTGATTCTATGCAACGTAAAGCAAAGCTATACTGTGTACTAAAGGACAAACTATGACACAAATTTTATATTTACAATTTTAGCACTACATTATTTTACCTTTTTAAACGTTTAGGTACGACAATGATTATAATAAATTTGGTCATATTCAACATTTCTTAGCAATAATTCTGATAGTTTTACAAAAAAAAGTTTTTGAAAAAAACAAAAAAACAACAAAAAAAAACGAATACAGAATCTTTTCCCGCCCAAAATTTCGGCGTAAAATTTAAAATTTTAAGCTCATAAGCGTTGCACGTAAACACTTTAAAGGATAGTGCTATCTAACGAAAACAGCTAGAGCATTGAAATTCGCTTCAACTTTGGTTATTATTATTATTTTTTTTTTTTCTTTCAACAGGAGTGATAAATTATAATATATGTCTTAGAGAAATTAATTTTAACAAAACAAGAGCTCGAATATACAACTATATGCCATGGGTGATACCGGATTGGGGCTTTGCTCCATAAAGATGTATCAACTGCATAGTTGGCTATCCCAATCAGAAGTGCTAACGATATCAATGTGCTACCAGGGACACCCCTTGGGAAATAGTGGTCTGTGTTAAAAAATAAATCTTTATCACAGGATTTATCGCAAGATATAGTTTTAAGCCATATAAAACTATGTCTTGCTGAAATCTTATAGAGCGAAAGCTTAGATTTAGCCCTGTGAAGCTATAGAGTGCACTATTAGATGCTAAATATTTAAAAACAAAATGTTTCAATAAGTACCGAGTTATTCATATTTGTTTATGCTTTGTTTTGCTGTGTAGCTTGTCTACTCGAATGCTTTTATCAAAGATTCGAAAGTCTGTGTGTTGTCTAGAGGTGAGACTGGGTGTTTTTAATTTTTAAGTAACAATTTTTCTCAAATAAAAAAATATAAAACGTATCAATCTGTAGGAAAAAATAATAAACCTTGCCCACTATAAACAACTACTAAGAACTTGTTTGTAGTTAAAAAATATAATAAACATTGGTATTACCTGTACCTAAATTGTAGTAAATTTGTTGGTTCCAATTACTAAATTATAATATTACTGAATAGTAAGTGATTAACTTACTTTCATGGTCAGATCCTTATCTACTTGTTGTTGCTAAGGATAATCAAAAGAATTTCCATGCTTAACCCTTTGACTGCGGGACCTTTCCCTTAGGGTCTATCCAGGAGCTGTAGTGTTGCGGGTCTGGAAAAAAAGGAGATCTGCAAACCAGCATAGAGGAGTAAACAAGTGAAATGGGTGTGTGTTGGGTCTATCTCTGAGGCAGCCCCACAACTAAAGAACCTGTTTGAAGAAGTCCCATTATCATCTCTCTCGAATAATGCACGCTTTTCCAAACCATGCGGTATCACTTGGTGATACATCATCGGTGGTTGGAACCGGTGGTTTGGAAAGGCGTGCATTATTCGAGAGAGGGGATAATGGAACTTCTTCAAACGGGTTCTTTAGTTATACGGCCGTCTTAGAGATAGACCCAACATCATTTCACTCGTTTGGTCCTGCTATGCTGGTTTGCAGACCCACAACACTTCAGCCCCTGGATA
>KZ653709.1:2005-15067 GCA_001010745.2 Gerris buenoi | reverse complement strand
TTTTTCTTTTTTTTTTTTTTTGTTACATATGAACTGGCATTTCTTTATGGTTTTCAGAAATGCCACAAATTTTGAATGGAAAAATAATATAAATTTATTTTAAATATTTCATACAAAGTTATTAATTTAAACCATTTATAATCAAATTCTTATAAAGTTGTTTAGGTGGTGGGAATTTAACCAAGTTAATTTTTTTAAAAAAAAGTTTCTTGCCCCTAATACAGATGCTAATCGCTTTTTTATTAACACTAAACTGAGGTGAAGGATTTAATATTTTAATTTTAAATTTCATTTTTAAGTTTTAGGTAGTATTCATACTACGGAGAGTTTAAATTTTAATTTAAATCAAATCATAATTATTATTAACAATGGGAGAGCGCTATACTGGAAATATAGAGGCATGTGGTTCAAGTCCCGGCGGAGGAGTCTATTTTTCTCTGTCTATTTCCCATTGTTAATAATAATTATAATTTGATTTTTATTTTAATTATGGTATATTATAGTGGTGTATTGAGTTTTATGTTAAATAACTTTAATTATTATATCTTAGATATTTATCTGTATTGTTATTTCATTCATAAATCTATTATTTTATTTATCAATATACATTTTTATAAAACGTAAGCTGTCCAGAAAGTAACAAACGTTTTGACCTGGCGTAATATTAGAGTGTTCTTACTCAGTACGCATCCAGCAATTGTAGTGTGTGCGTCGAGCCTTTCGTACTTTGGCTGAAGTGGAGGTTTAAAATGAGCGCTGCAATTAAAACAAGGCGAAAAATCACAGATCAACTGAAATTGATCGCCAGATATATGATTTGTATGAAAAAGGAATAATCAGTGAAAATGGTAAAATGTTTTTAAAAATGGCTGAACCAATATTCATGATGAGGATCACAGTGGTAGGCCTATTCTTGTGACTGATGAACTGGTGGTGAAAATAGTCGTTTCACGATTACGCAACTTGGGTTTTGGGGAACATTTTCCCCAAATTTCACGAAGGTAAAATTTGTGGAAGATAAAGTGTTGGTGGGAAAACTTGGTTACCACAAACATTTTATGGTGATGCTTTGACCAGGACACTGAACTGCGTTCCGGTTTCCGGTGTAAACCGGTGGTTGAAATCGTATGCGGTGGATTTCTGCAGAGAGGCTACTAAAAAGCTTGTACCATGGTGGGATAAATGCCTTAATTTGAATGGCCATTATGTAAAAAAATAGCCTAAGACTTTCAAAATGAATATTTATAATAGATTTTTTTTTTTCCGATTTCTTTATTTTTTTATTCCAAAACGTCAGTTACTTTCTGGACAGGCCTCTTATATCTAAAGGAATAATCACTGGACTATTTTCTTTACTAACTCATGGCCAATAATAACTCAATGCCAATAAAACTTAGAACTGTAACATTTATAACATTTTTGTTATCCAATAAATACATAAAAAATTATATGATTTATTTATTTACTGTCTAAATATTATGTGCATAATATTAAGCATACAACAAATAAAAAATGCAAATAAAACGAGTTTGGCATCTCCGGTATTTCCATTTTAGCATAAGAAATCCACTATGTCAGTAACCTTGTAAATATCGTTTCAGACCAGCAAAAAAATTGCATTAACAAGAATTTACGCTTCATTTATTAGAATGAATGGTGCCAAGTTTAAATAGTTTAATACTGATTTCTTAGTTTAGTTTCCTAGTTCATATAGCAAGGTGGTTCATGACTAAATTTTTAAGTTTAGTTATCTAATTTTTAGGTAATCGAGTTTTACATTAGTGTTTGCCGCATTATTATACCATTAAAAACGAAACTAAATTTTTTATGTGGTAAATTCATTGGAAAATAAAAAGTCTAAGATTTCTTCTGGAGGTTTAGAAAACAACTTATTGTATTTAAAAAGATCAAGAAGTAAAACATTTAAGGAAAAAAAACTTCGCCAGTAAAAAGGTTTACTTAGGTAAATAAAACTTGGAAAAGGGTCTGTTGCTTTTACAAATAAGTTTCCACTATACCGTAAGACTTCTACATTAGATTAATCCAAGTTTATCTTGGAAAAACTAAACAAACATATTAACAAATATTGAAGAAATAAAAGAATGAAATAAACTGCTAAAACTAAAAAGGTATAAAACTTTTAATCATTCCATATTCAAAAATCCGTCTTAACTCTACAGCCACCGTAGTGTAGGGGGAAGACGCCACTGAGGTGGGCGAAAAAATAAGGCCGTCTTAACTTTAGCGGCCGTTATGTAGTGGGGGATGCCGTCACTGAGGTAGACATGAAAAAACATTATAAAAAGGCAACTTTATAGGAAAAGCAAAGGTTTTATATTATAATGCTGCTAAAATATTTCATACTATAAGGTATAATATGTTTAGTTGTACTAAAAAAGACATATTTTCACTTTTAAGGAAACCAGCAATTAATAATTAAATTTAAAAAACTTATTCTTCTATAAGTTAATGTAATATATTGATTAAATTTCTAAAACAATAAATATTATCCGTGTATAGCATTCTACGACATTATTACAGAAAGGACTTATGATTACCTCTCAATAATAAATAAAGAAACAAAATTACTTCAAACATAGCTCGGAATTTCTCAGAAGACAAAATTAATTATTAAAAATAATTCATTACAACGAGAAAAAGTTTTAGTGCAACTACTCTAGAACCCATTAAGTAAATACAAATTTACATAATTAATTAAGACATGGGGTAATTTAACAAAGGGCATAGTGAGTCTTTCATATTAAAGAGAGGGGATTTTAAAATTTAAAACTTTCAATATGGCACACGATTAAAAGTAAAGTTTTTGGTTACCGCGACATGTTATTTTCTATTTTGAAGTTCTTGCAAAGTAGGAAAAGAATATGTAAACTATAAAAATTAACACACTTCATATTTTGAAGATGTCTGCAAATATGGCGGACTACTTAAAAGAAAGTTAGCATAACATGTTATACATAGTTTTAAAGGAATTAAAGAGTAGGAAAAGAATGTAACTTCGCATTATTAAATATGTTCATTCTTAACCGGAATTTTGAAAACAAATATGGCTTAAATAGGGGTTTTATATATAAAAAAAATAATAATAATAATTTAAAAAAAAAATTGTCTATATTGCAGGTTACCCATTTTAAAGCTCTTTTCAGGTATATTTAGAATATGAAAGTTTTCCCCCGAAAAAGTTTTCTAGTCACCCTATTGAAAACAAATAACATTTTCTCATTCATTGTTCACAAAAAGAACTCTTCATCCCCCCCCCCTCCCCCTTACTGAAAATACTCTGGCACACGCATGGGCCAGAGGAAAAGAATTTACGGAAACGGATTTACAGCTTACTTACTAAAAATGTATAAATAACTAAATCCTCTGCCATCTCTAGGAAAAAAATAAGCTACTTACACAGATCCAAGTAATAAAGACTGTTAATACATTTTAGCTAAAAGAAAGTAATTTTGAACAGCAGTTAAGAAAATATAAATCTGGCAAACTGGGTTGAATCTAAGACTCGAAAAAGTAAAAAGTACAGAAGAAATTATTTTATTCAATCATACTTCTAGTTTACAAGGATCCAACATTGCTACTCAGCTTTCAATTATTTCTTTAAAAAACTTTTTTATACATTTAATTTAATAATTTAATTTTTTATATCATCTAAACTTATTTTATTTGATTAATTAAAAGATTAAATTTAAATCCAACATCTAGGCAATAATAGAGTAATAGTATCGAACATAGTTTTAAAAAAAAATGTAATAAGAGTTTGAAGAAAAGTTAAAAGAATTTTGTTAATGCCTTATCACAAGACTATGAATATGAAAGATATATTATAATATATTATAAGCAAGATCGGATTATCATTATTACTACTATTAGTATTTAATTAGCACATAATATTATTATCTCTGTGTAAATATTTTCAGAAAAGGTAGTCAACCTTTAGCAAGGATAATTCATTAAAAATAATCTACCAATTAGTGAGGCACATAGCTTCCTCAAGTCCTATCATTGGACAAATAAACTAATAAATTAGATTTGGATCAGTTTCGATTTTCAGTGGGATCACACTTATTTTTAAGCCTGCGCAGCTAGTAGAAATTGACATGGAACTATATGTCTGGCCTACTCAATACAAACCATCCAAATTTCATTAATATTGGAAATATTATGGTCCCAATAATAGAATTACTATAGCTTAATACCCAAATTTCATTAATATAATCGGAAGATTAGTTTTTAGTTAGTTTTTTTAGTTTTGATTTCGGTTTGCGAAAATGAATGTTGAAAGACAGATCACAGACAAACAGACCATAGAAAGACACAACACTTTTGCTGTTGTCTGAAAAGGAAGTTGAGATTAACCATATTTTATTATTGGAAATGTAGGAGGCAGAAAGAAGAAATACACAATACACCCCTGAAATTTAAACCCGCACAATTACCGGGCTAAACTAGAGTATGATTTTCCTCTGTCCGAAGCGAAAAGAAGTTTCAAAAGGAACAGATATCATCAATAAGTAACTCAAAGAAAACTGACATCATAAGAACTTCAACAAAAGAAACGATACTTAACACTTAATATTGATGAAGTTATAAAGTTAAAGATTATTTTTTAAATTAGAAGCAAAAGAAGATAAATTATAATACCAAAATTCAGAGAAGTTAAGGTCGCCTTGTGTTATGATTTTATAGCAATAAACTTTGATTATTTGTCCAATTTTGAAGGGGACTAGGTCCTAGGTCAGCTAGCGGGGGGCCTCGGTCGCTCGGATTGGAGAGCAAGGGCTGTTCTATCAATTAAGTTTAGAAGCATCGGGCATGGGCACCATCTGGATGGGTGACAAATGATCTCGCTTTAATTCTTCGACCAGGCCCCTAATATCGTCATATAAATGAATATCTGCTTATGTGAAGTGGTGACTAACTCGTTGTGAATTCCAATTATAAGGTTTATACAGCTGATAAAACGACACAGTAACCCCGGATCATTCATTTTACAAATAGATATCTACTAATGTGAAGTGGCGACTAACTCGGTGTGAATTCTATTTCATAAGGTTTAGGTATACACCTGATGAAACGACACAATAACTCCGTATTATCCATTACATAAATAGCTGTTTATAAAGGTGGGTTCAAAGCAAGCGAATCTCCTCGTGTAATATAGATAGCATCGGACGCCATATAGATTCATATTATATTCATGACATGAAGTCATGGAGATGTATTCGCTGGTTTACCCCACGCTACGCTTCGTTCAGTCAGGTTATAAACAAAGCTTGTTCGTTTGTTCTCCGTTAATAGTATTCTTGTTATTTAACAAAAAACTTTTTAAACAGTTCAATTTACGATGAAGTTCATGATTCTTTTATAAAATGCAATGCATCAAATTCAGTGAGTAAATGCATTGGCATAACAAATTGGAAGAAGATTTGAAGTGAAGGTTTCATACAGGCTTTAACAGCGGCTCCGCAAAAATGTTAGTTTAGAACCAACTAATCGCGTATTCACAATAAAAACGCCATAAATGAATCCGTAAGCGCCGAGATCCGCAAGCTGTGAACCCTCCTAAAGGCATCTAAGTGTAAGAAGTTTACGGTATTACGTCCAGGTTATACTAAAAAAACATCCTGTTAAGGTTATCTTCCACCGAAGTTCGATATAATAGCACTACTATTTAAAGCAATTCTTAAAAACATTCTCTCACCAACATGAACGTATTCATATAAAAGACTTTATTTCAACTCCTACCATAAATCGGTAGGTATTGTTTTTATCCTATAAAGACCAAACTATAATCGGAAGTATTATAGGGATGTTTTTATCCTACAAAAACCAAACTATACTCGGAAGTATTATACCATAAAAACATAAAGAAACAATGCAAAATTAAACATAAACCTTACTTCCATTTACCACTTCAATTATAATTTCAAAGAACACACCTGACATATGCTTTCTAATTTTGCTGAACTTCCTTTGTTAATATCGTACTTTATTCATAAAGTAAAGCACTAAAATAAACTCACAAGATGTTTACAGTCGTAACGAAATGAGAAAATTACTTAGAAAAACTGAACATAATTGTTGCATCAAAACGGTATGAAACGGAACTAAATTTATTTCACTTTAAAAAAACATGTTAACTTGTTAATTAATAAGGTAATAAACACGTTAAATTGTTAATTACTATTGTAATTAACAGATTAAGATCAATTAAAAGTATAAATACAGTACAATATCATGTTAAAATGGCCGAACACCAACCGACGCATAGAACAAACAAAGACTAACCTATCTTCTTCTTTTTCTTCAACCAACGCAATTTAGAATTGCCTACAAATTACATATTTTTTAAAATTATTATCTATAAAAATTATATTTTAATCTTTAATTAATTTAATACTAATCATATATTTAAGTAGATTTTAAGAAATCGTTATTTTAAAATACTTTATGCTAGGTTCTTGTTTTAGTTTAAAATGGAAATTTGATCACCTGACGATAACAGTTACCAAAATCTTAATAAAAAACAAAAAAAATACAAATAAATTAATTATTTACATGCATAAGATGGTTTGTTTTGATTTTAACAACTATAATACATAAATAAAAAGAAACAGTCTCTCCACGAAAGATAGTAATAGTTGTTTATTTACGAAGCAGCTTCGGGAACTCCAGTTCTTCCAAAATAGGAATGTTTTTTTTTTATTTACTATTTCTTAGACTCTATCTTTAGCTTTAATTTGTATTTAATTTTATGTCTACTGTAATAAAAATAAACAATAATATAATAACAATATATAATCAATAATAACATATTATATTACATAATATAAATAATAAACAATATCTCTAGCACTTATCAATTAGTTTTTTTGTAATTTTTAAACGGTTTCTTTGTTTCATTCATTGTTAATTGATTTGTTATTTCCTTAACTCGTTTTTGATTAATTATAATTTAATTTCTTGATTATCTTTTTCTTCGCTTATCAGTTATTTATTATATATTTATCTCTTATTGTTGTAAATTTTGTTATAAGCTTTTATTTGTTTTCTTTTAATTTCGGTTTGTTTATATGCTAGTAAGTTTTAACCCTTAGTGTTTCTTCACAGGCAAAATGATGGCTTTATAAATCCGGCACCGGCCCGATATCGGGCCAATCTATCCGATACGTGTGTTCCTAGCCTGTGTCTTATGACAATATCCGACATTAAGTAGGCTCACCGCTCATCTATATTTTTCTTAATTTCCTGTATGTAACTCTATAAACTCTTTCTTTTATTCTATATTTCGGCAGTGATGATGACAGTGAAAGCTGCTTTAGCTAATAATAATAATAAAAAATTATCTACGATTGATACGTAATATAAACATTATATCTCTGTTTTGATTCGTAGAAAGTGATTCTTTACGCACCTGTATTAATTGCGATGCGTGTATTTTGAAGAATTTCTCTTCTTTACCACTCTAGTGCGGTAAAGAAGAAGAATTCTTCAACTTTACGCACGATTAGCGAGTTTGTTCACATTTAACATAACAATTTGTGTTTATTGAATAAAACTGTTTATTTAATAAACTATTTAATAACTGTTTGTATCCAGTTTTTTGTGAAAATCAATGAGTGATTTATAATATATAATTTTAATATGAGGAGAATAATACGCCTTCCAAAATAATTAATTCGGCACAAAATACAACTAATGAATTGATGTCACCTTTATCAAAAGAGAAAAATACGAGCTTACATACAAGAAGTTTATTTTATTTTCTTCTCTCTATTTATTATTAAAATCTAACAATCGTAGATAAAGTACGGTACGCAACTCGTTCGAAAACGGCATTTTGCATTGCTCGTGTGGTTTTACTACCCTCGCTGTCGCTCGGGTGCAAACTCCACACTCACATGCAAAATGCTACTTTCCACACTTGACGCGTAATATACTGTTACGTGGAGAACCAATTTTATTTTTTCCTTAGAATGTATTAAGTTAATAATAATAAGACGAAACTAAAAATCTTATGTATTATTAGAAAAATTGTTTATAATCTTATTTATATAAATAAAATTTAATTAATAGCGTTTAGTAGGACGTCTATATATATTTTTATAGGACATTCTCTCAAGCTATATAATAAACCTTTTTAGATGATACATTTTATCGTTAGATCATACGAAGGTATACTTGTCCTCTCTCTATACTTTGAGTAACCATTAAACTGTGAAGATAAAAGAGTTGGACCTAGTCCAGTTATTTTGGCTTTCTATAATACATGTCCTCATTTCTATAAAATCACTTTAAAAGCTTTGTTTTTACCTATTGTTCTATTTATGATGGAGAGAGATTATACATAAAACAGGACTTTAAACGTTCAGGCGATCCACAAATGAATGGAATATATTTTATAATATGAAGTATTTATAAAAAGCAAACACAACTTTATATTGAGGATTAAAAATTACGGATTAGGATTATTAAATAAACGGTCACAATGTTTGCGCGAACATTTTGACCGTGTATGGGGCTATTTGATGTTAGTGAAACATGATGTTAGATTTGTATGGCCTAAATTTGCCCGACATCAGGTTTGCGCAAAATGTTTGATCGTGTATGGGGGGGGGGGGCCTTTAGTATATTATAATTATACTTTGGATATAGAGATGTAAATGAAAGAAATAACGGCTCCTTTTTTTTTCCTTTGGGTTTTAGTCCCGTTCGACAGCTTAGTTATGTTATTAGCTTAGTGTTATGTTATTTTGTTTTTGTTTTAGGAACGAAGTTCCTTATGGAACGTTCAGGAGCCCGGGAGTGAATCCGAAAAAAACGACCAAAATCACCGTCACGCAAAATCCGTCACGAAATCTACCGATGACAATAATTTGAGTAAAAAATCACCGAGTTATTTGAAATTTGGTATACATGTTCATTTAACCAATGCCCAGGCTAAGTTCGTTGGACAACGTTATCCACCCAAGCGTTCACGCGCACCGCTCGCGTAAACGAAAGCTTCAAATTTAAAATTGGAATTTTAGGACGGGAAAAAATTCTAACTTCATTTATTTAATGAGAAAAACAACTTTTTTAAAATACTTTTTTTTAGTAAAACGAACACTGACACTGCTATGAAGTGATAAAGATCGCTAAATTTTTAAAGCGAACCTAAACGTTTTTAATAAAGAAAACAACATTTTTACCGATATCTTACGTTCTAACGTAACGATTTTACACATCTTCTAAAGTACAATTGAAATAGGCATGTAAAATTTCAACCTGATACAAGCAGCAGTTTTTTACATTGGCGTGATATACTTTACAATTTTTTAAGGTTTATGTCCGCAGTGTGGTCTTTGTAGTTAGTAGGTGGAATATTAAGAATGTAGAGTGATTCCTCCACTACTATATTTTGTTATGGTATCCTTGTCTTCGCAATCCTCTCTTCTATCTTTCTATCTCTCACACTATACTCTCTCTCTCTTACTCCTTCTTCCTGTCAAACTCACTATTTACACACAAAACAACGTTTTTTTAGGGTTTCGTTGGTAAAACCAAAAAAAAGAAACCCTTATAGTATCGTTCCTGTGTCCGTCTGTCACTCTGTACGGTTCCAATAACTTTTGAACCAAAAGAGATAAAAGCGTGAAACTTACCAGTATTAAAGATCGTTTTGACGCGCACACAGGAAAAATATAGAGAACTCAAAATAATCAGCTAAATCAAAATGGCGGATAATTCACATCGCGAGAAACAAATATTTTTTTTAAATTTTGAGTGGGGTATCAAATGAAAGGTATTGAAGAGTAGATTACAAATATATATACCACTTAGGGTTAGTGTTTCATTTTCGGCGCCATCTTACTAATTTTGTTTCAGAAAACCAACGAAACCCTTTTTACGTGAGAATTCACGCCTTACCAATTTATATTATTATTACTGGTCTTATATTACTTTGCTTTGTAAGTTTCATCGCACACCTATTACCCCAATTTTGAACCACTTCCCGTCATTAAATCTTCTCCAAATTTTGCTCATAGAAACAACTAACGTGAAGAATACAGAAACCAAAATAAAAATAATAAAAAAAAAACAAAATGGCGTCATATTTCTTTGCATTTTAAGTTTCATCGCACACCTATTACCCCAATTTTGAACTACTTCCCGTCATTCAATCTTCTCCAAATTTTGTAAACCAGTAAAACCGTAAATATGTGAGTATGAATTGATGTAATAAAATAATATTGCTCGTAAGCGTATCAAGGGATTTTAGTAATAAGTTTTATGTAATAATCTATCTATATTATTAAAAAAGTTTTGTAAGCAAACAAGTTCAGTGAGAGTGACCTACTTAACTGAGTGTAGAGTGCGTTAGGAAATACCCCTCTAGAAAAGAGTGAGTCTGGAAAAGAGTGAAATGAGTCTGGGGAGAAAAGGGGGAGTTTAAGAGTGACATAATACTAACTTTGTAGACAGAGTGAGGGAGATATATATTCGTCCGAGAAGAGGAAAGCCTGTAAGGCAGAACTTGAGAGTAGGTATATTAGATTGTTAGCGAGAAAAGGAAAGTAGATAGTAGTTGCGCCTATCCCCCACTACCTCAACCACCATACTACTTCCCTTCACATATTCCATAACTATACTACTTACCTTCCATACCACGTCGGCCGCGCAGCGGCCGCTACCACGACTCTTCGGGGGTTGACGAGCGAAGCGAGTAGGGGGCAGAGCCCTCTAGTTTTACTAATAATAATTTTCTAATTCAAAAATATATATTTGACCAGTAGTTAGCAACGCATACGTACCTAGCAGTGTGATTTTATATTTAATGAAAAATTCAAGGAACTTCGTTCCTACCGGGTGTCCGGCGACACCACACGTATTTTTTTCCAAATAAAAAACCAAGCATTTCGTTCCCCCCCCCCCCAAATTTAACTTTCATTTTCAGATGCATATGTTAAACTAATTTTTATTATATTAAGAGCTTAACTTTTGAGAATGTTACTTAAATGTAATATAAGAAACAATATTCAACAAAGTATGGTTTTAGAAATAGCTCTATATCCTAAAATTAATATTATCCTCGAATATTGGCTCCGGACTAAGGGTCGACGAAGAGTGATGCAATCTAAGGATAGTGTCATTTTTAAAATATCAAAAATCTCATCTACTTAAAAACTCTGCTATCTACTTACTCACCTAACTATTTTCACAAATCTTTTTCTAAATATATTAAATTATATTAATTTCTAGGTTTTACTCGTAATACGTTTTAACCAATTCTTGCCATCAAATCTCTTTTCAATAGTTATTTATGTAAGTAGCCAGCAAAATGGAATTTTACTGACGAGGTTAGCCTCTGAGCGAGGAAAATTAAAGGTACAAATATGCTGCCTTATACAATATTTTATTTGCAGTTTGCAGGTGACAGAAAAAAACTCATATTAACTAAATAAAATAAATTCTATACTTGAAATAAGAAAAAAAAAATAACAATAAGTGAAAATAGCAAACTGAATCTATAACAAATATGAATCAACAATAAAATATAAAAAGAAAGAATTAATACATTACCATTTAATTATTTATTTATTTACTAAGAATATATATTGCAAAATTTTTAATTAATTAAGAGAAGTAATCAGGAGGAATAAAGAAAAGCTGCTGATCCAATCTAGAATGGCTTCAATCATATGAATGTCCACTTGAAGCTGCAGGGTTGCCAATTACTCCGCAGAATTTGTTGGTTTTAATTGAAGACCTACTATTCTTTATGAAATATGATCTTAGGATCCTTCTTTTCTTTATTAAATAGGATTAATAAGTATAAAAAATGATATAAATAGAAGGATTAATAATTAAACTATAATATATAATACTAATACTGTTATGTTCGCCCGTAATATACTTAGAATAAATCTACAAGAACAGCTAGTTATTAAGAGAACACTAATTAGAATATTTATATTGATTAAATGTTAACAAGACATAGACAGATAATAATAAACAACTCAAATCTTATTTATCTGACAGGTGTTTCTAAGACAACACAACATCCC
The DNA here is from genome assembly GCA_001010745.2 of Gerris buenoi. Lineage (NCBI taxonomy): Eukaryota > Metazoa > Arthropoda > Insecta > Hemiptera > Gerridae > Gerris > Gerris buenoi. Next base: position 2,999 of record KZ653709.1, on the reverse strand, counting down.
CCTTTCTTTAAGGTTGATATCAACGGGACGTCTTGATATCCTGCCATATCTAGTTCTTGTAGCTCCTTTTGGAGTAGCTGGATGTTTCCATTCTTTTGACAACTCTGATTCCGTCGGTTTCAGAGGTCTCACTGGAGTGTTCCTCTTCTTAATACAAGATTTACAGTTCTCCACCAAATGTTGCAACTGCATGGATATCCCAGGCCACCACACCGATTCTCGAGCTCTGGCTCGGCATTTGACTATGCCTAGATGGCCTCCATGTAGTCTGTCCAACATATCTTTCTCTTTCCTTAATCTGGTAGGAATAAAAATTCTTCTTGTCTTTGTGATCAACCCTCCGATTATTACAAGATCACCGCGACAAGCGTGGAATTTTTTTAATTCTAATGGCATTTTTTCCTTTCTGGGCCATCCATTTCTTATGTATTTAAACAACTTCCTGGAGGTAGGATCGGCTCGCTGCGCAGCCTTCACCTCTTGCAATCTTTGGTCACTCACAGGCAATGACTGCCTCCATGACAACGCCAGAAGTTCTTCTTTAGTTTTCTCAAGAAGAGGATACGCCACCCGTCGGGGGGTCTTGATCGAAAACGGCTTGAAGTCAGACTCGAGTTCTATCTTATACTCGCCTTTCAGTCTACCTAAGCCATCAAAAATCCTCTTTCTTTCTATTTCCGGGGGTGTTCTCTTCAAACTATCGATCCAGGCTAACATTCCTAATGAGCTTATTTCCCCTCTTCCAAGGAGTGGTTCCTGTGGTTCTACTACCACGTACACCCGGGACACTGAGTTGGATTCCTTCCATCTTAATTTAGTAGTAAACAGACCTTTTACCTCGATCTTTATTCCCGTCGGACCGACTAGTGATTTATCTGAGGGCCGCAACGCGGGCGCTCCAATCTTCCGATGTAGATCCATGCCAATGACCGTTACGTCCGCTCCGGTATCTAGTTTAAAAACGACGCTCCGCCCTTCTAAACCAATCTTGGCT
>KZ653708.1:0-14440 GCA_001010745.2 Gerris buenoi | reverse complement strand
TGTACTAGTCAAAATACTGTAAAACGTAAAAATTTACAAAACCCGAAATCCCGGGATTGTTACTTTACCATCCCGGGATTGCCGTAGGGGTAAATCGGCTCGGGATCCCAGGATTGGATTCCCTATTTATCAGTCATAAATACAAACAAATATAAGTACCTCCACATTTAAATATCATTTTTAAGTTATTATTTTTCAAGTTTTATCAATTTTGAAGTTTTTGGTAGTATTCATACTATGGAACGTTTAAATTTGAATACCATAATAACTTAAAATAAACTAGATGGACCTACTAACTAGAGGGTAAATCTTGGTCTATTAACTAAGAGCTAAGTTCAAACAAAACCAGATACATTTATGAATTGATGATACCAAAACAGTCTCTTAACTTAGAGAACCAATTGTGCTTTTAGAAATCACCACGCTGAGTACGCTTGCATTTAAATCAATAAGTTACATAAAAACGGGTTTTCCCCACTGCAGCTTAAGTGGATGAAAAACCATTTGTGTGAACAGAGTCAGAAGGCCCCCATACACCGTCAAAATGTTTGCTCAAACATTTTGTGCAAATCTAATGTTATTCAAATTTAGGCCAAAGAAGGTCAAACAGCCAGTTTGACTGTTTATGGGGCCTTAAGGGGCTGGTTTGATGTTTGTGCAAACATGATGTTTGACTTCTATGGCCCTAAATTTGTCCGACATCAGGTTTGCGCAAAATGTTTGATCCTGTATGGGCGCCTTTAGAAATAAGCAAACATAGGGATTTATTACCTCAAAGGGAAGGAGCCTTGCCTCGTGGAACCTTCTTATCGCAGCGTGCATTCTATCAGCCTTATCATTAAGTTGCTGGGTGGTGGGAGGGAAGCACGCCCAGAAGTGCCTGAGCAGTTCACTCAGACCTCTGTAAAGTACGGACAGGTCTGTCTGTACAGTGCTGGTCACCATCTGAGACAGTGCCTCCTGAGAGAACGACTTCATCAGAGCACCACCGGGTGTGAGCTCTCCTAGCACCGACACGGCGTAGGACGGTGCCACCAGGTTCCCGTTGGTGTGCCCTAACTCTTGTCCTTCGTCTTTCAGTCTTCTCCACCAGTCCCAAGATTCCTTCTCCGTTATCTCTCTGTCTTTAGTTACTTCACCAGGTCCTTGCAGGTATCTTTCAACCTACGAGTAAGAAAAATCATCATCAATCATTTATCAGTAGGGAATCCAATCACGGACGAAATTTTCGATCCCGGGATTGGCCAAATACTAACTATATATTGATAAAAAGCCTAAAATCGTGTGTTATGATGTAGTATTATTTATTTTATTGTTATTATAACAAAATAAGCCATATTTATTTAGCATTTTTTATGTTAAAAAAAAATATATTTATAAACAGTAATCACACTATGTAAGCAAAAACATTTTACATCAATGTGGTCAGGTATAGATAGGTAGTAGGAACGTAAATTAAGAAACAAGCTACACAGTGTTTTAGTAAATGGGTTGTATATTTAACAAAGGAAACGGTTGCTTTTTATTGGTTCAATCTGATAAATGCAATTTCATTGTTAAAATTAAAAAAAAAAAAAAAACAATCTATCTATATAAAGATGAAAGTCTGTGGGTGGGTATGTCCTTTATACAAATCTACAGTTTTATTCTGATCTCGATGAAAATTTGCACACTCGACCTTCAAAGCAAGGGGAAGGGCACTGTCTACATGAATTTTCGAAATTTAATTTTTGGTACCCAGGAGTACGGGGTACAAGTAATGGATACGGGGTCAAAGTAATAAATACCCTTCATGATGCATATCGTTGAAAAGCTCTTTGAGAGTACAGTAATTGTTGTTATGTATAGTTTTGTCACATTTTCATTTAGGAGGGGGGTAAAGTGGAAAAATATAACTACATAATATATCTAAGTAAAAAAGAAGAGTATCTATATGAGTGTATGTCTTTTATACAAATCTACAGTTTTATCCCAATTTGATGAATATTTTCACTCTTTTCAATAAAAACAAGATCTAGGTCACTGCCTACATGAGAGTTCGAAAATAAAATTTTGGTACCCAGGGGTACGGGGTACAAATGTCAAAGTAATGAATAGCCTTCATGATACATATCGTTGAAAAGCTTTTTGAGAGTACAGTAATTGTTGTTATGTCCTTTTTGGTATATTTTCATTTGGGGGAATGGAAAAAAGGAAAAATATATCTATATCTATATAATATATAAAAATGAAAGTCTGTGGGTATGTATATCCTTTATACAAAACTACAGTTTTATTCCTGCTTCTCCAAAGCACGGGGAAGGTTACTGCGTCTACATGAGATTTCTAAATTTAAATTTTGGTACACAGGGGTACGGGATACAAATGTCAAAGTTATGAAAACCCTTCATGATGCATATCGTTGAAAAGCTCTTTAAGAATAAATTAATTGTTGTTATTTACATTTTTTTCATATTTTTATTTAGGAGGGGGTAAAGTGGAAAATACAGGAAAAATATTTCTATAATCAATATATATGTATATATAAAGAAGAGTGTCTTTGGGTATGTAGGTTCTTTATACAAATCTTTAGTTTTAACCTTCGAGGGTAGAGGAAGGTCACTGTCTACATTAGTTTTCGAAATTTAATTTTTGGTGCACAGGGATACGGGGTACAAAAATACAAGTCAGATATATCCCTCATTATGCATGTCATTATTAGTGGTATGACATGGTCCAGTTAAAAAAAGTAAGGTTTGTAACATAATTCCCTCCAAACATAACAATTTTTTATATGTACTTATTTATTTTAGTACAATGTTCTGATACTTTTATAATATACATTTAGTATCTTCTTTATTGGAATTTTAGTCATTTAGGTCTTAATTTTTGTATACAACCCGGGCTGCGCCGGGTACTTCAGCTAGTAATAAAATAAAATAATGAATTATTAATATGTATACTAAGTAAAAGATACATAATGAAAACAACTAATTATCCCGTAATACATTTTAGCAACAAACGAAACTCTGAATACTTAAAAATGTTCATAAAAAAAATGCTGTTAGGTTTTAGAATTATTTGATACCTCTTTCAGTCCACATCATGCAGTCAACAAATCACAGAAGTCTGTCTACTTTTACTACGCTACTTAATGCAATCTACTATCCGACTAATATTATTGTCTATTCAAGTAATTTGTTTGGTTATTTATTTAGTACACTATTTATAAATAAATTATGTTATTTATTTAGAAAATCTATTATTCTCTTTATTAAACAGTACTGTACTAGTCAAAATACTGTAAAACGTAAAAATTTACAAAACCCGAAATCCCGGGATTGTTACTTTACCATCCCGGGATTGCCGTAGGGGTAAATCGGCTCGGGATCCCAGGATTGGATTCCCTATTTATCAGTCATAAATACAAACAAATATAAGTACCTCCACATTTAAATATCATTTTTAAGTTATTATTTTTGAAGTTTTATCAATTTTGAAGTTTTTGGTAGTATTCATACTATGGAACGTTTAAATTTGAATACCATAATAACTTAAAATAAACTAGATGGACCTACTAACTAGAGGGTAAATCTTGGTCTATTAACTAAGAGCTAAGTTCAAACAAAACCAGATACATTTATGAATTGATGATACCAAAACAGTCTCTTAACTTAGATTAAATTAATCCAGTTTGAACTAGGCATTGCGTGGCTCAATCATCGAAGCTAGAGGTCGACCAAGAAGTCATGGAAATCTGAGGAGTGTGCTTGTGTCGTCATGTACAGTCAGTTTTTAATAAAATAGACCACTGTCAAAAAACACAGTGTTGTTTTTTTTTTCCGGGGGGCTTTTACGTCCGAAGATGCAGGCCTCTTAGGTGGGCCCATACATCAAACCCGGGTTAGGGACCGAAATCTTCACACTTGTGGGAAGATTTTGTCGGTAACCATGACCCCCCGGTTGTATTACAACCAGGAGTGTCATCATCATGGTTTCCAGGCCGAAACCTGGTGGCGCCACTCTTTCGAGAAGCTTCCCATTTATTTAAACAATGCTGGGTTGACATTGAGCGGGGGACCCGGTCCGGGAATTGAACCCAGAGCTGTGGTTAGAAGCGTTTACCCATCCATCTACTAACCCTGCTTGACGCTGCTTAACTTGCATTATCACACGGACAGCACGCTAGCCTCTGAGCCATCCAGGCCCCCAACCTTGTTCTTTGGTTATTAATCATTTTATTTTTTTAAATTCTATATTTTTTGCTACAGGCAACACTGTACCTGATAAGAAATTACTTTTACTAAACGATAATATCTTTATATTATTATTTATTGATTATTCCTCTTTATTTCTGAGTTTGATTTGTTACTTTTGATTTCCAACCCCGTTATTTGTAGCGACCTTTGTATTTGCATCATCCCGTGGATTTGTGGATCGTACGAAAATCGTTTAGGACAGTTGTGACTATAACACGTACTGTATAAAAACAAACAAAACAGGAAACCTAACAGATTGGAAACCTTCCTGTTGTTATTTGTGAGATTTGACATAACTGNTTCGATTACGAGAAAATTCAATTTGAAAAATATTTATTTTCTTGATTAGGTGGGTCTTTTAAGGAAATATAAACGCCTCACTTTTGCGATATTTCGATCCCTCCTTGGATCATTCTCAAGCTGATTGACTAGCTGATTTGATTACATTGTCATGGTTATTGTTTTATATAAAAGTTCTTGCTTCTACGGCTCATTGAATCTTTTTGATTCTCGTCAATTCACCTGAAATCAGGTACTGTTAATTGCGCAATTTGTTAAAAATTCCAGAACATTCAGATTTAATTGTAATTATAAATATACTTATTTCCTCTAACAACACATTACAATTTACAACTTCGAAATATTTGCTATTATATTTATAATATTTATATTTTTAGGGTCCTTAGGCAAAATCGAGAATCCCTATGCACCCCAGTGCTTGTCTTTCTGATGTTTGTAATAAATAACTCACCTGATCTCCGAAAATATCCAATTTTCTATTAAGAATTTGCCCCAATAAATCATCCCTAAAAACAAATTAAGGGACAATTTTTTCGGACGCTTTGGTGTATGCTAAAAGCACATGCTAGGCTAATTTATTTATGGATTAAAATCTCTTTCGTTTTAATAGGGAAATTTAATTGATGTAGAATTCTTAACATTTATGACTATGAATGCTTAATATCTATATAAAAATAAAAAAAATAAAAAAAAATAATAATAATAATAATAATTAATAATAATTCTTCTTATAGAACATCCAACATTCTTTTAACACGTTCAGTTAAAAGAATCTAAACCGTGGGGCAAGGTGTTAGAAATAAGGTAGAAGTGTAGGGAGAGCACGTTCCCGGAACATGGTGCTGTTCAGGTCAATGGGGTGGACCACGTCCCTGGAACGTGCTCTCCCTACACTTCTACCTTATTTCTAATACCTAGCCTCACGGTTCAGATTATTTTAACTAGTTAGCCCTCTAGACCACCTCTATACGGTTCTACCCCACTTTTCCGCTCTCGCCTAGCTTTTTCCGATCTCTAATTATTAAAAAATGGAAAAGTAAAAATACAAACAGTTTTTTGTATCCCTACTTGTCACTTGTTTCAGTATCTTTTCACAAAGTAAGATGCCAAAGCAATGTAGCACTAAATTCACAAATATTCAGAAAAAATAATTATACACTAAGACTAATTAAAAAGAAGTTACCTTTTTATTATTTATTTGAGCGGATTCAGGTACATCTCCGTTTGTTTGAGGCACTTCTTTACCGATAGCCGATCCCTGGCATGCTTTCAGCACCATTATCGAATGTTGGTTAAACCTAGAAGAACAAAATTTTTATATTATTTCAATAAAAAAAGGCAAGATTTGCTGATTTTATAATAAAAAAAGAAAACCGGAGTCAGAGCATTTCAGATTAAAAAGCAATATTAGTAGATAATAACTAAGTGAATAGTGAGGATCATTCACAAATATAGGTAGAATAAGGTAAATCCCAAATTAGGAATTATCAGGGGGTGTGGTTTTCTGAACTCAACCCTAATTTGAGCTCAGACAAACATGGCACTGAATTTCAGGCACAGAGTTACATGCAATTCTGTCCTATTACCAAATTACCCTCAGTAAGAATATTACTGACACTTGATAGACAAATAAGTATCTTCTCTGACAACTGGGCAGTGATCAAAGCACTGGTAGCACCAAAGTGCACATCTAGGCTGTGCACCAAGGTGCACATCTAGGCTGGTTGCACCAAGGTGCACATCTAGGCTGGTTGCACCAAGGTGCACATCTAGGCTGGTTGTACCAAGGTGCACATCTAGGCTGGTTGCACCAAGGTGCACTTCTAGGCTGGTTGAAGAGTGCAAAAGATATCTAAACACTTTTGGGCAACTTGGTGTACAAGTACAACTACAAACGGAACCAGTTCATTTTATTGCCGATGAGATTGCTGACCTATTAGCCAAAAAGGTTTCTAGTTCAACCCCAATTACACCAGAACCTATTCTTGGACCATAAGCACATGTTGTGGAGTGATAGATTCTATAAAGACACATGAATTTCTCCATAGAAAATGAAACAGAGCTTAAAGTATGTGAAAATCAAAATTGATGTTCCGGGAACCATCTCAGCACCTTAGCAGACTACTGCTTTCACTAAAAAAAACAATGCTGTTGTCTTGACAAGCATTCTTACTAATAGCCATCTAAACCTGCTTAGTCTAGCTAAAAACTGGTGTGCAGGGTGTGAGAGAGGATGAATCCACTTCATACCTTCTCTTCTAAGGTGAGAAGTCTTTGGCTTAGCCGTTCTGCCTACTGAACAACTAAGGTTACTTCTTCTAAGCAAGGTGCTGTTCATTAGGGGATCGAGTGCTATAAGAAGGTTTACTAAACTAGTTTTTATTTTATATTTTATGTGAGTCCTCTACTTCTTCAGTGTGATAAGACAGTGTAGGATTATTACAACAATTAAATAATATTTGATAACAATTTTAGTGAAAAAATTGAGCAGACCTTTTGATCATATTTTGATGCACAATATTCTGAGATGGTTGCTTTTCGCTAACAGTTCCGTATCCCTCTTCAAGGGTGGTATCTTCAAATTCGGCTACATTAACTAAAGGATCGCTAACTCCTAACTTCATTTCTTTCTGCATCACTACGCAAAACAAAAGTAAGAGATTAGATTAATAATGCAAAGGTAAATAATATGCAAGCTTAACATGCTAACAAAAGGTATTTATGTTTTCTGTTCACAAGGGTACTGCCAACATTAAAATGATTTAGACTAGGGCCTCCGCCCCCTACTCGCTTCGCTCGTCAACCCCTGAAAAGCGCCCGCTGCCACGTCGAGGCACTCTAGAGTGAAGCATTAAAATTGATCTCATGTTTGTTTTCAATGATGACAAAAACACACATGCTTTAAAATATCACGTTAGCTATAGAAAGTACTGAAAAGGACTGTTGAGAAAGTCCTGAGAAGGACTGAATGATTTAGCGATCTTTTTTGCAAGCTGTGTGCATAGTTATGGAATGAAAATGGTGAGGGGAAGATGCGTGTTATAGTGTAGGAGAGTGGCTCAGGTAGTGGGGGTATGCACTACTATCCCTTTCCTTGTCTCTCTGACATTCTAATATACCTACTCTCAAGTTCTCCCTTACCCCCCTAATCTCTTTTCTCGGATGAATATATCTCCCTCACTCTGTCTACCCACAGTTTAGTATGTCACTCTCAAGCTCCCTCTTTTCCTCCTGGACTAACCCCCCTTCTTTCCTAACTCGCTCTTTTATACAGTTTTGTATATCACTCTCACTGAACTCGTTTGTTAACAAAACTGTTTTTAATAATATGCATAGATAGATACAGGCAGGTTTAGAATACTAGTTCATAGACTCCTTCCTGAACAAACTTGTGTTTTTTAAACGTTACCTTGGTCGTCTATTTTGGCACAGTCGGTGAAGAGATCTTTAGTGGACGAGGAGTGTATTCTGTCCCTATGGAAGTAGTGCGACTGGAAGAACTTAGTCCAGAACTGACTCTCGGACATCTTGTTGGGTACGCACTCGCTGTGCTTCTGCCTCACTGCAGGGTACGTTCTGAACACCGCCTCCATCACTTCCGGTGTCAAGTTGTACTTGAGACCGTTACACCCGTCCATCTGAGGCTTGATATCTGCCTGCACCAAACAAAATAAAACCAAGTCAGAAAGAAAGCCAATAAGTTTGATTTTAACACAGATAACAACAACACAGTCTGTGCCAAACGAGAGTTAGTGCGTTGAGAGCGCGGGAAAACTAGCAAATGGGGTGGGGAGCCAATGAGAGCTCAAGATTTGCCCTCTGGATAAACATATAAGAAGTTAAATGTAGTGGCTTTATTTTTTCCCTCAGAGGTTGGCCAATCTGTGTCACTCGATTTGCCGCGCTGTCAACACACTAACTCTCGTTTGGCACTGACTGTAAGATGGTTGGTTTTACCCAGATTTTGTTTGAACCTACTCATAGTTAATATAATAATTCAAAGTGGTGTTAAGTGACTACAATGAGACACAGGCAAAGTTTGTTTAGTATTTATCACAGTAACCTTTAACACATAGGACATCCTAATTCCTTAAGGACTAATTTAACTTAAATACCCAATTCCACTAGGAATAAATTTCACACCTTAAAAGAAAAAAAAAAAAATGTCTCTCCAAATTATTCGAGAATTTAACAGTTGGCAATAGTAAGTAGTAACCTTGTTTTTCTATGTAAAACCTCCTTTAACTCCACAAGTGAGTTAATTCTACATTTTAGACCCCATCTTTAAATTCTCTTTAATGTAAGACCTACTTACATATCTGGGTCACTGGGATGTCCTTAAATAACAGTTCAGAAATTAAAAGACTAGGTATTTCAGGTGAGAGATAATTTTAAAATAAACTTATGGAATAAGATAACTTGAAAATGCCAAACTTCCCCTTAATTCATAGAAGCAAAACAAGGGAAATGAACCAATTGCTTAAACCTAGAAATTAGACCACTTATTTGGGTTCTGTATTTGCCCACTTTTGGGCACTTATTACTAACCCTATATGTTGAGCCACTTCACACACTAATGTAATAGCAAAGCCGCCAAAACGAATAAATTGTGTTCAGTAGTGAGCCATGTGTGTTCAAGTGGCTAGGCTTGGGTTTGAACCCTTGACATCAACTATGACCTATAAATGGGTGTGGTGACCAAGTGACAACTGATACTCTGATGACCTAGGACAGCGACTGATACACTTACAAGGAAAGCAGAGGAGATGCCGACTTGCTGAGAGAGGTGGGGAGGTTTGTTGATATACTTGAGAGCGTGTTCAGTCCAGAACTCTTCTGAAGTGATGACCTGAGTGATAACCAGGTCCTTGTACAGCTGCAGTAGACCAGGATGCTCCTTCAACACTCTAGACAAATAACAACATATTAATGATTAACGTAACAGCAAACAAACAAAAGAAAATTAGACGATGTAGATTAAGAATCTCTGTTAAACGATAGTCACTTACTCGCAACTCTATAAAAAAGTTCTTCAATTGAACACTTTACTTACTTAATCAATTAACCATATTTTGTTGCTGGCCCCTTTAAATTCTAATGATGATTTTTTTAATTTTAAAAAAGATCTTCAGGGGAGTTTTAAATGAAAAACAACACTGAGTTTTAAATGAAAAACAACACTATGTTTTTTTTTGCAATATTTCTCTTCTCAATTAATGTAGACTTTTTAAACTGATATATGAATCAACCATATCAAGAATTTTGCTTGAAAATGTCCCAAAAGAGGGACAAAAATATTGCAAAAAACCATAGTGTGTTTTCTATTTAAAATTCCCCTGAAGACCTTTTTTAAAATAGAAAAAAATCATCATTAATCAGTTAAATTTTTCAATGATAGCCACGCTCAACTCAACAAAGAGCCACATTTTCCCAACCCTGTACTGTTTAGATAAAAAGTGTTCATGCATGTAGCTCTTAATAGAATATGAAATAGTGCTTCTGGAACACGAAAATCTAAAGTGATGATCCTCAACCCATCTCAGCATCTTATCTGATAACTATTATCAGTTGAAAGAGTTCTTGCCACTTTGTAACTTACAGGGCATAAGGCTAGTGACACACTTCGCCACCTTCGACCATCCCCCGGTCTAGCCACCGAAACCGAAAACCAGTCAGCCCAATGTTTTCAATTGAGCCTGTTGGATGGTGCCAACCAAGCCCCCTCATTCAATAAAATCAAGGGAAATCAAATCAGGGGCTAACTGCATCCCTCATATAAGAGTCTTTACTGGTCTAAACTGTTCTTCAATATTCTAAGCAAATTGTTAAAAGTTTCACGCAACATTTGGCAAAAATTTTAAAAATGTTACTGTCCTCTTTGACACGGGGAGTCAGAGAAGTCAACACTGAATGAAACAAACTAGTATTTTCTTTTTGTCTGAAATTATTGGATGAACCCAACATAATGATAAGCAATTACAGCTATATCCTCCGGGTTCATTTCTTCTGGCCGAAAAAAGTAAAAACTCAAGTGGCGGAAGCAAGTGGCATCAACCTGGTGGCGCCACCTGGGTGGTGAAATGTGTCATTACCCTTAGTAGACATTTACATAGGCTTGGTGTGTATTCAAGCAACTAATATAATATACAAGTCTTCTATCAGAACCACCCTAAATATACTAGAATACCCCTAAATATAGGTATATACCCTATATACCTTTAGCACGCTGAGACAATTATAAAACAAGGGGTAAACTAACTTATTCTTCTCTTCGAGTTCCTTATTGACTCTTCGTTTGAACTTGGGTAGGATGGATACGAGGAGATCCTTGACTTTGTCTCTGTCCTGGATGGCCGAGGGTGTTCCGCTACGGTTGACAAACTGAAACGTAGACGTTGTGTTGTCGTGAAGTACAACCTGCAGCTGTATCTTTGGCTTGCCCTCGGGAGAGATCTTCTGTACTGTAACACGCCAAAACATTCTAATAATTACTTTGTTTTTAATAATAGTTTATATTAATAAAGAGTTTCTTAAAACAAATATTAATTTAGAGAGCAATGAACCATCATAATACTAATTTAAAGAACCAAATTTAACGGTACAAAATCAAAACACAATAGCTAGACAGGGGCTTGAAGTGCTTGTGTAGCCGAGCAGGTGGATCTCCTATCAATAAAGTTAAACAGCATAGGATGTGGTCACAACTTGGACGGGTGACCATGGCTCCGGGTTCAATTCCCACACCGGGCTCTTCTCAATGTATAAAACGCGGAGCTTCTCAAAAGTTATTGTGTCAGCAGATTTTGGCCTATATAACTAAGATCAGACATTCTCACGACAGTTAGATAAAAATTGATACTTCCAGGGAAGTGAGACTTGCTTGACCAACACTTCATACACGTGTCAAGACTTTGGTTGTTCAACCCAGGTTTGTTCAATTACCTATTTGGTCTATGTATTTAGACATTATTCCACGCCCCCAAAAAAGATATTAAATCTAGCTTATTGTTACAACTGGAAACATCAACCGGACTAGATCAATACAACACTTTTTTCACACACCTCAAATTAAGTTTTTTTTAAAGTGGGCTTTAACCCTATGAACTATGTTAGAGTCTGTGCCAAACGAGATGTTAGTGTGTTGACAGCACGGAAAATCGAGTGATACACAGATTGGCCAACCTCTCTGGTGGTTAGGGGGCCTCTCCCCTCCACTAGAGACATTTATCTTTACCTAGTTGCCCGACCTTTTGCCCGGGAAAATCTCGAGCTCTTATTGGCTTCCAACCCCATTTGCTAGTTTTCCCCACGCTGTCAAAACACTAACTCTTGTTTAGGACTGTAGTTCTCTTAAATGATATATATATATATCGGGAAAAACTCAAATAGTTTTTTTTTTTTTTTTTTTTTCCATTGCTTTTATAAATTTTTCCCTCATATATAAATAGCAGCTTTTATTTTTCCATGAAGTTGAAAATAAACATTAAAAAAATCAAAAACAATTGAATATTCTGTATTTTCAATCTAATTCTCAAAAGAAGGATGGTTTTAAATTAACAGGCTATACCATAGAGCAGTGGTTCTTAACCGGGGGGCCTTGAAAGGTATTTAGGTACTAAATATATTATATTTGAAGATTTTAAGGGGGCCGTGGTTACCAAAAGGTTAAAAACCACTGCCATAGAGAATGATGAAATACTTAGATAGCTTTAAATCAGGAAGAGAAAAAAACAACCGTTATCAAATAAACTTGCCAGATAAGATAAAAAAACAAAAACATTACTTACTGTTAATAAAAGGACAGAGAATTCAGGGGAATATAGTGTGGAGGAAAACAAATGCATAACATTTATAAAATCAATTAGTGTTAACTGGTTGAAATTATTTGATATTGCTAAGCTAAGGCAACCCGCATTTATTTCAATAAAAATAATTGTTTTTTTATGATTTGTTGGCAAAATAGATATAACTTATTTAAATAGATATAATAATAAACATCAAAATTGATATTATTTTTGTCTAAATATAAAATCAAGCTTGTTGAAGCCTAATGGCTTGTTTAATATACTTAGTTCTATAGTTGAGTCAATATGAGTGTTAACTCTGACGCATGGAAAATCTAAAAACTAACTGAGGAAGAGAGCCAATGAGAGCTCAGAACTTCCTGTTTCTCGGATGTGGCTTCTTTAGAAACCTTCGTAACAATAGTCTTGCCTATCTGACACAGTCAGTTTTTTCAGTGTCTAATATTACTATTTGATATCATTTCACCTACCTTTATAACCTTCTTAATGAAGGCAGGCAAAATTATTTCCAAGATGAATGTTACAATGAGCAGAGCACATTGCATAACCTTTGTAACTAGATTTTACAAAACTCGTAATTAATTGATTTAAAAGCTCATTACAAATATAATACAGTCGGACCTCCATACAACGAACTCGATGGTTCCGGAAAAAACAAAATTGTTGTATAGAAATTTTGTTATATAGAATTTCTTTTACTATAGAATCACTTAGTATAGAGAATCCATGGGACATAAAAAAAAAATTCACTACATAGAGATTTTTGCTGTACAGAAGTTCGTTATAAGGTGGTCCAACTGTATTCCTAACGAAGGTAGGGGAAATAATGTCATACAAAAGGCTTCATCGGTCTAGATTGAATTGCATAACTCAAAATTATTATAGCATTTAACTTCCCAAATATAACTTTGACAATGAAATTAAGCAAAAACAATTTCCATGAACTGCACTAGCTTAGGGTATATTGCATAACCTTTTGTTCTTAAACTTTAAAAACTTTGTTATAACATTTTAAACCTTTTTGATACAAATATTACCTTCCCAGTAAGGGCAGGGGAAACCATTTCAGACAATAAGCATTATTGTATATACATAACAAGTATTCATCAAGATACATTGCTTAATCTTAGTAATTAAATTTGAATGTTGTAATTTTAGATTTGAAACCTCCTCAATATTCTTTACAAAGATAGGGGGTTAGATAGAAGTGGTCAGTATGAAGTGAAATAAAAAAGAATAAACTATGAACAAGGAAGTGACTTATGATAAGGGAAGAAATTATTACTCCTGAAATATGGGACCCTTCTATAGCAGATACAAATTAGTCTTTCAATGCAATTTCACGATTTGCCATCTGACCCAAGTTTTTCAGGTCAAATTTTCTCTTAGAGGTTTCAAATTGCCAACTAAACTATCTCGATGAGATGATAGTGGAAACAGAGTTGCCACTCTGACAAGATGTATCTCAGTTAATATTTCCTCTCTCCCAGGAATTATTCTGCGTGTTTTGAGTGTCCAAGATATATAACAAAAGTTCTCCTCAATGATTTATATAGAATTCAGTCAATGATACCTACTTATATCCCTTGATAGTCCAGGAGATACCTGGCAAAAACGTGTCTAACATCAAGCTAGCTTATTGTTTTTATAAATTAATCTATCAGTGCCTTTTAAGAGTATGTGGTTGGCTAAGTTTGTCTGCAGGACATAGCTTGGCAATAGGCATTTGATAAAAACAAACTGGTGGAGAGCGGCCATGTCCCGCCAATTATGGTCAATGTGATTTTCATGATACTGAGTACAAAATAAGATAGTACACCGAAAATCAAGTTGATGTCAGTTTGTCACTTGATAGGTTAGTTAGTCAAATATTACTCCAAATAAAAGTGGTCTATCAAGTGGAAACTAACTGGCAAAACTGAAGAATATGTGGATGATGGGGCCTCACTATATTGTATTTTTTTGTCAAAGGGATATTAACTCCCCAATGAACAAATCATGTAGGTAAATATATAATTTCTCAAATTTTTATACCACACAAATGTACTGTTTGACAAAGGGATATAATCTCTCAAGTGTATAAATTAAGCAAAGCTC